>VYXB01008332.1:211994-222848 GCA_013397135.1 Pachyramphus minor
GGGATCAGCCCAGGGCACGGGGGGTTCTGGGGTACCCAGGGGGTCTCTGGGCTGGTCGTGCTGGAGTGTGGGAATCCCTGTAGCTGGAAAACTGTCATTGGCTTGTCCGGGTCAAGGACCTGCTCCCGGTAACGAGGGCTGTGTTGACACTCAGAGCTCGCTCTGTCTCCTCTGTTCCCGCTGCTGATGGACTAAAACCTCCCCGCTCTGTTGTTCGGGTGCGGAGAGGGTGTGGGTGATTAGAAGATGAGTGTAAAATTGCCTCCTGCTAATTGATGCAGATTTCCTCCCCTTTTCCTGGGCACTGCTGCCCGTTCCCTTCCCGGCTGTTCCCGCTGCCGGCCCCCAGCCCTCTGCCCGCCCTTGGCAGTGCCCTGCCTTAGGGACACACTTTTCCCTGGCATCAAGAGCCCCGCCCCGTGGAATTTGGGGTGCCCCTCAGCATCATCAGCCCCCTCCAGAGGGATGCTGAGGCAGAGGCATCCCTGGTTATCCGCATCCCTGCACCAGGCCAGGTGGAAGGAGGATCGGGCCAGGTGGAGGGAGGATGGGCAGGCAGCGAGCTGCGGCTGCGTTTGCATCTCAGTGGGTGTTTGCTTCATTAAAATGCTGTGGGAAGAGGTTACCTCGCCTGCCTCCGTGTTTGTTGCTGCTCAGATGGAAGCAGGAACCCTTTGTCAGAGGGAATGTGAAGGAGTTTTGGCTGGAAGGGCTTTCCGTGGGCTGGTGAGGACACGTGGGCATCCGGCCGTGGCTGTGCCCACGGAGGGACCGAGGCTTTGGCGGGGGGAGGACAGGGCGGGGCACTTTTGGATCTGTGGGTTCGATTTGGGCTGCCCCGAAAGCGAAGCTCGATGGCTCTTTTCGTGGCCAAAGGCCTGTCCTTGTCTGTCACCTGCATTTCTGAGCTCATCTCTCCAAGGACCCCTTCGCCCCCCGTATCTCCTGTGGGCGGGTTATTGCCAGGAATTATCATCTGCCGCAGAATTGCTTTGATCTGTTGCTCGTGGGAAAAGAAAACACGGGGTTTCTCTCTCTTTATTTTATTTTAAGCATCGTTTATCAGTGCAGCAGCACCTTTAGGGGAAGGGGCGTGTGGGCAGGGCCCCCCAAACCAGCCACCCCCTGAGCAAAAGGCTTGGTGGCATCCGGGAGGGTGGGAGGGCTCGGGAGGGGGGTGGCAGGGACCCTCCGTGCCCACCTTGGCATGGGGCTTCGCACAGCTGGGCACACACCGGGCTCCCAATGCTCTCCCTTCCCTGCCTCCAGGCAGAGCTTATCGGGGCTGGACATGCCTTGGAGGCAGAGCTGAAATGGATGCTGCTCACTGAGCTCCTTAATTGCTTTTAGTTGTAGACTTATTAAAGAACAAGATTTAAATAACGTCAGGGGGAGGGGGAAAAAAAGCTCAATAAAAACGAGCTGAAGAGGCAGCAGAGAAGCTTCCCGTGGTGCTGAGTGGAGTTACGGCGAGGAGTCATCAGCTTCCAGGTTTCCTATTTTTCCACCAAATCTGCTTTGAGTTTAAGCAAATCCCCGAAGATTGCCCATGAATAGTCATGCGGGAGCTGCCCGTGCCTGTGCTCCAGCCTGTATCCCAAAAAATGAGCTTCCTGGCAGAGCGGAGCTGAGAAAAAGCACCCGGTTTTCCTTGAATATTCCTTATTATTCAGGGAAGACTTGCAGACACTAGTTGGTGCTTGTGCTGAGATCTGATAGGAAAAGCAGCGTTTGCCCAATTATGGAGTGGAAAAGGTACCGGGGGGTCGCAGCCAAGGGGAGGGAGCGGCTCCCGCGGCTCCGGCGGCCGAGCCCGGGCACAACCCCCTGGCAGGCAGGGAAAGCTGCCCCTGCCCCGCTCCTGGCACAGCCCTCCTGCCTCTGTGCACGTGGGTGTCGAAATGTGAGCCAGAAAAATCATCCTGATTACCTGGGGGAAATCCAAGAGTGAAAAGAAGCCAAAACCCCCCTGGGAAGACTTCCCTTGATCCCCCTTTGGTGTGTTCAGGGGGTCGGGGAACGGGAGATGAATTTGGGTGTGTCCTGAGTGATGGAGGCAGATCATGAGGTTCATCCCAAGAAAACATGTTGGAAAGGGCATTAGGAGAAGGAATCCTGTGCTTCTCCTCGGTGCTGATTGGGGTCACTGTGTGAGTTGGGAAGATGGGGCTGCAAAACCCAGAGTGAGCCAGTTGCTCTTGGCGTGTCCACGTGCTGGTGGCTCTTGGTGGGATGAAGGATTCACCCAGGGATTGGAATTTGCCAAAATTTGCCTCTCCTTTTCTTGGTAGAACAGACCTTTCCTTAGTGAGGTTTCTGGAAGTTGCTCTGGAGCTGATGTGGATATTTCAAATATCAGGTGAATACAAAGCCATTGGTCATGTGTGTCTTCCTACTGTATCTGATAATCCTACCAGCCATCTCCTTTCCCTGGAATGCTTGATGGAAGCAGGAAACTCAGGTCTTCTGGAAGAAATGCAGGGAGAAAATGGCTCAAACAGGAGGGAAATGGGAGAAGAATGGGATGGTAAATGGGAAAGAAAAGGAAGAAGAATGGGATACTGGCAGGGCAGGAACTCTTGCACCTTTGGGCTTGGGGTCTCCTTCCCCTTCACTGAACCCAAAACTGCTCAGTCTGACCCCAGAAATGCTGTTGTCCCTGCCTGAAGTTGGGCAAAAGCAAGGAGAGGACAGATGTCCCTGGGCTCTCAGTGGTGTCCCTCTGTTCTCAGGGGGCTCCCGTTATCTCAGAGGTGTCCCTGTGGCCTCGCAGGGCTGCTGGAGCTGCTGGAGCTGGGAATTGCTGCTGGAGGCTGGCAGGGAAGGGGCCGCACCGGGCCGGTCCGTGCCGTAGCTGCAGCTCGTTAAACTCTGGCTGGAGGCGAGAGAGATCCCTCGATAAAGATGTGAAGCGAAATCGCGGGTAAGTACAGTAATCTCCCAACTTCCCACCGGGGTGTGAGCGCTGAGGTTGTAAATAGGCTGAAATCAAAGACTCATAAACCATGCAAATTGCTCCGTGTGTGTTTGTCTGTCTCCTTCCCATGTCTTTGCCCCTCACCTCCTTCCTCTGAATCTCTATCTTTCTATCTCTCCTCTTTCCATGAGCTCTGCTCTGCTCCCGAGGAGCCTGTTCGGGCGAGGGAGGGAGTCTTTAAAAGGCATTTTTGTGGTTCTGGGCAACAAGTCAAAAAAAAAAAAGGTTTTTTGTTTTTTTTTTAATTCCCCTGCCACCCTGCCCCCCTCCCGTTCCAGACTCAGGGACACGTCACCCCAAACCTACCCAGCCATCAAAATAAACATTAATTAAGATATTTCCAGTGATGTTCACTGTCACAAATTACCAGCCCCACAAAGGATACGTTGCAACTGCTCAGGATGTCAGTTTATCCCGATTGCTGAGATAAAGCTGAATTTCTCTGCTCTCCTGCCTTTTCTCCCCATCCTGCTCCTCGCTGGGAGCCAACAGGGCTGGAAAAGCAACGACACCATCTCCAGCTTCCCGGGGTTCATCCCCAAAAGCTGCACTGTCCCTGGGCACCACAGCACCCTGATCCACCTCAAGGGTGGATTTTAAGGTGTTGAGCCCTGTGGGAAAATGGGGTCCCCTCCCGAAGCCCAGAGTGGGTGGGGATGGGTTGGGGGGGGCAGGGATGTGAAGGTGTGGGGATGATGGGATCTAGGGAATCAGGGATGCAGGGCTATGGGGATGATGGCATGAAGGGTGTAGGGGTGCAGCAAGGTAGAGAGAGACACACGGATGCAGGACACGGGATGCAGAGATGTTGGAATGTAGAGATGGAGGAATGCAAGATTGTAGGGATGCAGGGGTGTAGGAATGTAGGGACACAGAGGCACAGCGATGCAGGAGGCCAGGGATGCAGGGATGTAGGGATGCAGAGGAGTAGGGGTGTAGGGGCACACGGATGCAGGATTGCAGGGGTGCAGGGTGCAAGGGTGCAGGAGTGTGGGGTACAGGGTACCGGGTCTGCTGTCCCAAAGGCAGCGTGGGCAGCCCGGCTGCCAGGAGCCGGAGCTGGCAGGGCAGGGTGGGGAGGCAGGAAAGGGAGCCCCGCTCCTCCTCCCCTCGGGGAGAGCTGTGGCTCTCGGCAGGAGGGTTGTGAGTACACACAGACTCTCTGGAGCCTCCCATGTAAATCCTGGCAGGACCCAGCCAGCTCTGAGCTCATTCACGTGAGATCACCGTCTTGTTCGGGGCACCGCGGGTGGGGACGTGCCGGGATCTCTGCAGGACCCTGCCCCGGGGGGCTGCTCACCAGGTGGGAACTGGGAGAAGGGCTCAGCCCATCCAGCCCCTCTCTCTCCAGGTCCCTCTTGCAGCGGCATCGGGACTGTGCGACCACGTACAGCATTCCTCAACCTCCTCCAGCCAGCAGGAACCCACTCCGCTGCCCAGACATGGGCACTGGCCCTGGGATGGGAGGGGGGCACTGGGGATCAGGTCTGACCCTGGGGATGGAAGCTGTGATCCTGGGGATGGAAGTTGTGACCCTGGGGATAGGAGATCTGATCCTGGAAATGGCAGGCCTGGCACTGGGGATGGAAGGTCTGGCACTGGGATGGAAGGTCTGGCACCGAGGATCAGGTCCTGGTGATGGAAGATGGGACAGTGGAGATGGAAGGTCTCAGCCTGGGGATGGCAGTCTGGCACTGGGAATGGAAGGTGTGACAATAGGAATGGCAGGTCTGGCACCGGGGATCAGGCCTGATCCCGGGCATGGAAGGTCTGGCACTGGGAAAGGAAGGCCTGGCACTGGGAATAGCAGGTGTCACCCTGGGGACAGAATACCCTGCTCTGGGGACAGGAACATGTTTTTTTTCCACCCTATCCAAAGAACCAAGGCTGTGGCCAGTGGGGGAGTGGCCCAGAGCCACGAGCCCGATCCCCTGGGCACCCCATGACAGCACAACACCGGCACAGCCTCCGGGCTCCTGGCAGCTTCCCCCTGGGAAGGACACAGCCCGAGGTCACCTCCTGTTCCTCTGCCACCCTGCACCACTTCCCCTTCGGTGTCCAAACCCCGCGGGACATTTGCATGCAGCGGTGACTTCCCCTCGCCGCTCCAAAGAAAACAGATCCATGTGTTTGCAGATCTCGGCTTACATACCATTCCTCCGGCTTCTGCTCCTTTTTGGGGCTTTTCCTTCTTTCTCTGGATCAGTGACCTGAAACTGCACTTTGTGTTTTCCCTGGGAGAGGTGGATGAGAGGAGCTCTGGCATAGCTGCATATTAAACCCGACCTGCTGCGGATTTTCCCGAGGTGCCGCTGCTGCTCTCCCCCTCCGACAAGTTTTTAATCACCCGCCCCAGATAAATCCGATTAGATTTATTTTGTTTCCCCCACTAACAAAACCATGGAGTTTCCTGTGCTCCTTTCCAGCCGTTTAGGCCCCTTTCATGTTTCCCTGCCTGTGGAAGGGCTCCCGGCCCCGCACACCGGGACAACGGTGGGAATTTCGGCGACAAGCTCCTTATCTTCTCTGCCAGGCCATTAACGTGTGGTTGTGCCTTTTGCCGGGTCATTAAAGGAGATGTTAAGGAATGACCTCGGCAGTGTCCCCTTGGATGCTCCTGCCTGCACCTCCTGCCTCCTCCAGGAAGCTCTGCACAAGTGGGGACATCGTATTTATTATTAATATAAATGATATAATTACATATTTATATATACAAATACATGTATAGCCATATATAAATATATAAAAACACATCTACACAGATATATAAATATATAAAAATATGTATCTGTAAGTATATAAATATAGATAAATACACATCTATCCACATGATGATCTCGATGATCAACTCAGAATATTCTGTGATTCTGTGATAAATACATATATATCTATATACATAAATATAAAAACACATATATATCCAACTATATATAAAAATGAGTGTATATAAATATCCACCCCCCATATTTCTGTTGGAATCTACCACTGTGCAGTTCCCACTGCTCTCACTCCAGCCAATTTGAGGCATTTTCATTATGTTTTCAACAATATTGTTTGAAGAGTTAAAACCAGCTCCCCAGCACGTCTCACCCCTCACCATCACTCTTCCAAGAGCAAGGTGATCCACTGCTGGTGGGATTGTAGCGTGCACAGCTTGGATTTTGGGGCATTTCTGGGTGTTCACACCTGTCTCCCCTCGGCTGCCCTCGCTCCATGTTTGGGGTGACACCAACTCCTGCCAGGGGTTTTCCTGGAGGTTTTCCAAGTCGCCTCCCTCTCTCTTCACCAGACTGTCTTGTCCAGGGCACAGCCAAAGACGTGGCCCTGCTCTGAGCTGGGCTGTGCTGTGTCCTGCCCTGGGCTGGGGCGGGGGTTGAGCCTCTCTCTCATTCCTGCGGCCTCATTAATCGAGGCCGATATTCCTTCCTCCCCAGAGCTCCGGATGAAAGGGAGCAGCTCCACTGAAGATGTTTAAGCATTAAGCCTCTACTCCAGTTCCATTAAAGCTCCTGATTAAAGTGCTGGACTCTGGACAATGCTAAGTGCTTTCCTGAATCAGGTTCCCTGACTTCCCAGTGCCGGCAGCTGCTCTCCCAGCTCCCACTTTCTCTCCCCTTCCTCACAGCCCAACCCCTTTTCAAACACCTTTTAAATTTTCTCTTTCTTGCAGGGTTTTTTCCTTCTTATTTAATTTTTTTTTTTTTTTTTTTAAAAAAAACCCCAAATCCATGAGTGGCTAGTTCTGAAAGTGATAAAAATCTTATTCCTTGCCTTTGGATTTTTTTCCAGGCAATTGTAGCTTGCAACACCTTAATTATCGCGTCTCTGAAAACTGGTTAAAGATTTTAATACTTCCTTCCCTGGCCCATTATGCAGCAACTTCTCAGCCCCATAAAATGTGTCTCTGGAGCCCCATGGCCTCGTGCTGCTACATTTCCCTGCTCTGTCCTTCCCAGATGGATTAAACCCTCTCAGCTCCCCCTTTTCCCCTCCCCTGGCCCCCCAGGCAGGTGGGAAGCGCCAGATTTTCAGGTGGAATATGGGCTTTTTAATTTAAGTCCTATGACACAGCCAGCAAATATGTTGCATCATTTTAATCAGGCAGCACATCTGCAGAAGGTGCAAGTTTCCCGGAGCCTGAGCACAGGAATGATGGAATAAATCCCGGGAAAGGCGAATCCTTGACATCACCTTCATTGCTGGAATTGATGCTCTGATTTCTCTGCCTCCCTGGCTCCCATCCTGCCCTGCTGGCTGCTATTCCAGGGGTACAGGGATTGTTGGACCTCTCCATGTATCTTGTGCCCTTAAAAAAAAAAAAAATCCCTCTGGGTCTTTTTTTACAGAGATTTGGGTTAATCATGAATTTTGGCCCCATCTGTGCAGGGCTCCTTGGAAAAGCACTTTTCAGGTGCCAAACCATTCTGGATCCACGTGCCAGCCCGGTGGGATCTCATCCCTTTCATCCCAGAAAACCTCTCCCTGCCCCCACGGTGCCTGTGGGATGAGAGAAGTTTATTCCCCACCGAGGTTTTATTTAGGTGAGTTTTAAATAACTCCAGAGCTTTCCTGGGGGAACCATCCCCTGGATTTCTGCACTAAGCACTTTTTCCTGGTGTTCAGCCTAAATTTTGTTCTCTTTGCTCTGTTTTATCCCATTTCTCTTTCCACCAGGAAACATCTCAGGTAATTTAAATGTGAAGTGGCTGTGGAACACATTGAGGGCTGCGGCTCGTTATTTGATGAGGGTGTGACTGAGCACAGAGAGACGGTGCCAGCTGGGGACAATGGAGAGCAGAGAATTTTGGGAGCAATGCCAAAGGATGTGCAGTCACTTCTGCCCCACCTTGTCCCTTTAGAATGGAGCAGGTGGGGTGAATTCCCTGGATCATCCCCCAAAATGTCATTGTTGTTTTAAATGGGGTTTCAAGGGAGGTGAAGAGGGAGGAAAGGGAAGTCAAGAGACCAGAGAACACACGGTGTGGGAATGGAACTGTGGGATGTGTGGGAAGGGCACATGGATGTGGCATAAGGCAGCTCCTGGGCCCCAAAAAGACAAAGACTTGGGAATTCAGTGATGCCCTTTCTTATCCCTCCTGGCTGTTGGCAAGGACTCCAGGGAGCACCAGGTCTGTGTGTGGCTGGAGAACCCTGGATCCCTCATGGAATTGGAGCCTGGAGCAGCATCACCCTCTGGGACACTGGGGATGGCGCCTGTGTGGGAGCTGAATCCCCAGAACTCCTGGGACATCCAGGCCAGCCCTGGGAGTGTTGGGGAAGGAGCAGGACAGGAAACAGGAAGGGAGATGGGAATCCCAGTCACTCCTGGTGAAAGGACAAGGATCACCTGCCACACCCAGGATTTTGGACAAGGATGGGGAGGCATTGCCCCCCAGCTGCTCAGAGCCCTCCGGGGTATTGATCCCTTCCTGCTGCTGCCGGCTCTGATCCCGCCCGGAGCTCAGCCCAGTTCCCAGTGTCACCAGAGCAGCTGACGTTCCCAGTGTCACCAGGGCAGCTGAGGCTGAGGCTGGGAATCCTTTTCCAGTTAATTTATTGGTTTTTTTTCCCCGAACCATCAGAGGAATTGCCCTGGTTTGGCGCCACCGAATCCATTACCATGGCTGGGTGGGAAGAGCAGGATTTTGCTCTGGAGTGACTTTGCCAGGCGGGTGTTTCCTGCTGTGGGACAACACTGGGAAGGGTTGGGAGAGGGTATCCTGTTCTCCCAGGGTGATGCCCACCTCTCCAAGGTGTCCCACTGCCCTGGATCAGGCCTGTCCCCATTCCATGGGGCCTCTCCCACCTTATGAGTGTTTGGTTTGGTGTTGCTGAGACATTCCAGAGTGGGCAGAGCCCGTGATCCGGGTTTTTTCCGGCACGCAGCCATCCCGGAATGCCAGGTGTGGCTGTGCCATTGAACCCTCCATAAAGTGGCTCCTGGTGACCTTTGGATCCTCGTCAGGCTCTGCCCACCTGTGCCTGGATCACCTGCTCCTTCCCCTCATCCCGAGGATCCTCCAGCGCCACAAAACTGGTCCCCACTGGTCCGAGGAGATGGGGTCTGATCCCAAAGTGTTCCCAAAGTGATATCCTGGCACCGGGGTGGTGCGGGCACAGGGAACCCATGGGGACAGGATCCTCCTCCTGAAGGATTCCAGGGCTCTGGATCCCACCTGAGCCTGTGCTGGGAGAGCGGCATCACCATGGCAACGGGCCCTGATGTCAGCACAGGGATGGAGGGGCAGGAGAGCAGGAATGGGCAGGGAACAGGCAGGGAATGGGCAGGGACAGGGCAGGGAACAGGCAGGGAATGGGTAGGGACAGGGCAGGGAATGGGTAGGGACAGGGCAGGGAATGGGCAGGGAATGGGCAGGGACAGGGCAGGGAATGGGCAGGGAACAGGCAGGGAATGGGCAGGGACAGGGCAGGGAATGGGCAGGAAATAAGCAGGGGAAGACCCCTGAGACCCAGATGTGCCTGGCTGGGAACTCAAATATATAAAAATAACAGTTTTGTTATTTTTATTTTCCCTATTTTGGGTCAGAATTCCCTCCTTTGGGTTTCCGGAGCAGCCCAAATCCCGCTGCCCACCTGCTGCCAGGGGCCCCCCACGCCCCCAGCTTGGGGCTTTCCCTCAAAAGGCAGAAAAATCACATTGAATCTTCAGCTTTTAAAAATTTTTATTAATAAGAAGCAAATTGACTTTGGATTTATTTTATTTTATAATTTCCTTAATAGAAACTGAACTGACACGAAGGTTTTGTAGTTTTTTGTCAAAGGGGTTTGAGCTTAAATTTCAATTTTTTTTAATAGAAACGGAACTGACTGGGGAGGTTTTGGTTTATTTTTGTACTCGAAAGTGACTTTTTGTTTGTTTTTCAATTTTCTCAGTAAAAACGAAAGTGACGCCAAAGTTTGTTGGTTTATTTTTGAAATAGAAAGGAACTGACTTGAGGGGGTTTTTTAATCTCCTCAATAAAAAGTGAACAGACTCGGGAGGGCTTTTTATTTTATTTTTAAACTTTATTAATAGAAATTAAACCAACTCCAAAGGGGTTTATTACTGGTTTTCTAATAGAAAGTGAATTGACTTCAATAATTTTCTTAATAGGAAGAAAATTAATTCTGGGGTTTGGGTTTTCCCTCCCCAGCTAGTTTTCCCTAGTCCAACTAAAACAACAACAACAAAAAAAAAACAAGTCCATCGTGACAGAAAGCTCCCAAACCTCCAAAAATATTAAAAAATCCTACACAATTTGAAAAAAAAAAGTCCATCATAAAACTTTTAAATAAGACTTTAAGGAAGCTCAAAAATTCTCAAAAATTAAAAACCTTTAAAAAATAAAATAGTATAAAAAGTCTGAAAACTAAAAAAAAAAAAAAAAAATTAAAAAAAATCAAAAATCAGAGGACTTAAAAAAAAATTAAAAGCCCGTGGAAAAAAGACCTATCAAAAATACTTTAAAAACCCTCCCAAAATTCAAAAACCCTCCAAAATCGCAAAAACCTGAAAAAAAATTAAAAAAAAAGAAAAATACTTCCAAAAACTTCAAGTGACTTAAAGAACCCCACAACTAAAAACATGTAAAGAAGTCCCAAAAGTTTTAAAAAAATATTTTTAAAAACCCTGGAAAAGAGGAAGAAAACCACAACGAATATATTAAAAAAACCTGGGGGAAACTCCAGATCTTTAAAAAAACCTGGGAAAAAACCCCCAAACGTCTGAACCCTTTAACCCCGTCCGAGCCCTGGGACGTTTTTTGGGATATTTCGGGTCGCGCTCGTGGCGAGGCCGGCGGCGGCCGCTGGGGGGCGCTGTAGGACCGCGGCTGAACGGGCGGGCGAGGCCAAGGGGGGCGCGCAGCGGGGGGGCG
>VYXB01008332.1:222998-271468 GCA_013397135.1 Pachyramphus minor
CGCGGCGGGCGGTGGCTGCTGGGTGTCCTGCTGGCCCTGTGCCGCCTCGCCGCGCCGCTCGCCAAGAGCCTGGAGCCGGTGTCGTGGAGCTCCGCGAACCCCAAGTACGTGCGGCGAGAAGAGGGGCGGGAGCAATGGGGAGGGGGGGGAAACGCGCCTCGCACCCCCCTGCGGGCAAAAATGTACCGAAACCGCGGTATCCATGCGAATTTGACGGAAACAGCGAGGTTTTTAAGGGAAAATCGCACCCGGAGGCTGCGGGCGGCGGACGGAGCGACGCCCGGCTGAGGACGGACCCGCGGCGGCGCCGCGCTGCTTTTTCCACCAAAAAAACCCCCAAACACCTCCTCTCCTTTACCCCCCCGTTTTTAACGATGCTTTTGCTTCCCGCAGCTTTTCCTCTCTTTGAATAAGTTTTTATTTTTTAAACACGCCTTTTGTTCTTTTAATTTTATTTTTTTTAAATTATTTTTCACGCTCAAATTGTGGGGGGGTTTTTTGTTTGGTTTTTTGTTTCTTTTTTCGCTCCCCTCGGATCGCCTCTCCCCTCTACCACTTGGATTTATTACCTTGTTCTTTTTATTTTTTTTTTTCTGGGTTTTCTCATCCAAAATCTGCTGTGGAGGAAGACGGGGGGACCCCCCCCAAACAAGGCTGTGTCCGAACAAAGCGGGCGGTGGGGCTGCTCTGTCTGTGCAGACACACAAATTGTATTCATTTTTATATATTTATTTCTGTATCTGTGGATGTGGACGCGGCTGCCGTGCAGGAACAATGCGAAGGGCCGGGATGAAGGGCGAGGAGGAGCGGAGGGTGTTTGGTCGCCCCTGCCCCGTGGCTGGTGGTCAGGATGGTTTGTTGGTCCTTGCTGAGCTTTATCTTGTAGATCACGGAATGTTTATTTGTCTTACCCCGTTCTCGCTTAAAAAAAAAAAAAATCCTACTCTTAGCCTGATTTTTTTTTTTTTTTTTCCCCCACCACATTTTTCAAAGCACAAAAAATCCCGTAAAATAATCCAAAGAGTTTTTGAGGGTTGGAAAGAAGCGAAACCATTTGGACAACCTCCCTGGTCGGACACGTATTCCAACCAAACGTTTATTTCCTTTATTTCGTTGGGAAAAAGGAACTTTGCCGGCACACGCGTGTGCCCAGCTCTGGAAGCGCCGGGACGGCGGCTCCGCACTCAGTTCTCCTCCTTGGTGTGTTTTTCCTTTCCTTGCTTTCGGAGTTGTGTCACTTGGCCGGGAGCAGAGAGAGCCTCCTCCCTTGGGAATTGTCCTGCTGTCTTCGTGAGCCTGTGGTGTTGGCGAGGGGCAGGCAAATAAGTTCCAGAAAATACCGTTTTTATTTGGGAAAAGGAGCTGGAGGAGGTAGAGGCGGCTCTGGCTTGGTGTTGGGGGACGCCATGTCTCGCTGGTCCCATTCGTTATCCTGGGCTTTCCTTGAGCTGCCGAGGCCTGGAAGCTGGAGGAGGTGGTGGCAATCAGCTGGCACAGGGCAGCACACCGGGAGGTTCCTGCCGGCCCCCTGCTCTGCCAGGGCTGCCAGCACCGACCCCTGGTGTGGAGCACTCAGAGATGTTCCTCCAGTGGAGTGTCCAGGGAGAGCTCGAGGGGTTCCTGGGTTTCCTCACGGAGCCTGGTGGTTGTGCGCTCCCAGTTTTCCCCAAATTCAGCGCTCAGAGATCGTCCACCCTCAGTTCTCCCCCAGTGGGGAGCTCGGAGATGGCTCACGAACGTTTCTCCCCAGTTTTGGAGCTCAGTGGTTGTCTGCCCTCAGTTCTCCCCTGCTTTGGATCATTGTGGTTGTCTACCTCCCGTTCTCCCTCAGGTTGGATTCAGTGGTTGCCCACTCTCAGTTCTCCCTGAATTTGGAGCTTGGTGGTCATCCACCCTTGGTTCTCCCCCTCTTTAGAGCTCAGGGATTGTCTCCTCCTGGTTCTTCCCAGTCTGGAGCTCAGTGATTGCCCACTCTTGGTTCTCCTGGAATTTGGGTCTCAGTGTTTCTCTGCCCTCGTTTCTCCCCAGTTTGGAGCACAGTGGTTGCCTACTCTTGGTTCTGCCTGAATTCGGGGCTCGGAAGTTGGGCCCCCTGGGTTCTCCCTGGAGCTTGGTGATTGACCACTCTCAATTTTCCCTGAATTTGGATCTCAGTCCACTCTTGGTTCTCCCTGATTTGGGGCTCGGAGGTTGTTTGCCCTGGGCACAGCGTTCTGGGCACGTGCCATCCCGCGTGGGGCTGCTCCCGTGGGTGCCGGCCGTGGGACACCAGCCTCGCTGCTTCCCCGTCCCGGATCCCTGCGGGGACGGGAGAGGGTGGGAAGTGCCTGAAACGTTGGCGTTGCCAACCAGGAACGTGCTGGGACATGTGTGGGCAAAGCCCATGGAAGGGTCTTGCCTTGGTGGGGGCTGTCAGGGCCACAGGCTGTGATCCCATGATCCCAGTCTGTGCCCCTGCGGAGTGACCCCTGATCTCTGGGATCCATCCTTGGGATCTGTCGCCTCCTTTTACACCTTGGTGCTCCCACCTCTGATCTGTGCTGGTTGTGTGGAGTCAGGCAGAGCCTCTCCACAGCCGCTCCCAGCAAACCCAGCTGAGGAAACCAGTCTGGGATCGGTGTGCTGGGCAAAGTCCGGCTCCAGCTTGAGGAAAAGTCATGCTCTGGGATTACTCTTCCGGATAGATCCATTGAAACCTCTCTTCACCGTACTTTGGGCTTCCAGACCCCTTCCTCGGGCAATGCCGGGCTGTGCCAGCCCCCCATCCCACTCTGCCGAGCTTTAACTCTTGTTTTTAGAGTAAAGAGAACTAAAGCCTTTAAAAATAACACGGCTAAGTGGAATTTTCCAACGGATCCGAGGAGCAAGCGTGGCCCGCTGGGCCCGGCCGGCCTTGGAGCGATCGCTGTAAATAAGGAAAATATTTTCGTGCCCTTTCTGGGCAGCTGGGGGCTGTGGGCTCCCAGCTCTGGCGGGCCCGGGGCTCCTGGTGTTATCGGAGGGACTCTGATAACACATCCGATAGACGGACCCGTTTCCTAATCAAGTTAAGACAGGCTTAAGCTGCAGCACTGTGTTGGGAAGTGTTTCCCTTCGGCTCCTGGGTGTGTGTCCCAAAGCCAGCGGTGAAATCATCGTGGTCTTCCCATTGTGAATAATTTGGGGTCTTGAAAGGAGAAAAAATAGGCCTAGGAATGGTTTTGTTGGAAAAAAGGTGGTAATTGTCTCAAACCCGTGATTGGGATGAGCTCACCTCTCTGAGCCAGCTTCCCCTGGGATGCCTGTGGAGCCCCTTGGAAGGGGTCTTGGGGAGCCAATATGGCCTTAATTTATTCCACAGGGTCCAGCAGGGGCTTTGAGGGGGGCAGAGAGTGCTTTTGGGATTTACTTGGCCCCTTTGCTGCCCAGCCAGGGGGCGGTGGGAGCGTGCTCTCCTTGAACAGCCGGGAATTGCCCGAGAAATTCTGGCTAAATCCTTTCTCAACTCCCTTGGCTGTAATTTTGGAGAAATATTGACCCTGGTGGGCTCCTGTACCGACCGTTAAAAGGAAGCATTCCTAATAAAATACAGTTTGGAAAATTCATTTCAGGCTGGAATTCGCCTCTCCAGAAAGTATTTTAATAAGGAGGTGGGGGAAATGGGACACATCATCCACGGCTCCGGAGAACGGCTCCTTTTGCCTCTGCTTTTCCCTCTTCCCCTTTCACTCGTCTCCATTCCCTCCACGGAGCAATCCAGCAACTTGCTCAAAACAAAATAAATTTATTTACTTGAGAAGAAAAAGGTGAAGGGAACACAGGGAAAAAAACCCCAGCTCTCAGACAAAAGTCTAATCCTTCACGGTATTTTTATTCCGCCTTTAATGACATGCTGGTGTCCCGTTGAATTCCATAAGCGCCGGGTTTGAAGCCTGGCGTATCGCTGCCTTTTTTAATGCCGTTTTACGAGGGACAAAGTGCTTGTGGGAAGGCTGTTTCCGAGGGGAAGGGCTGGCCTGGAGCTCCGGAGCGGGGGCTCACACTTGTCGGAGCAGATGTAATGGAATTACCGGAGCGGTGGGCGCGCGGGGGTGTCAGGAGTTGGGAAATAGGGAGAACGCGCTGGTTATTTTTAATTAAAAGTTGTTTCTGGCTGGTGGAGCCTTTGGAGACTCTCCCTTCCCAGGGCCAAGAGGTGGGGGCTCCCCAGGGGAATGGCTTTAAACTAAAATCATGGGAAGTTTAGGTGGGATATTGGGAAGAAACCCTTCCCTATGAGGGTGGTGAGGCCCTGGCACAGGGTGCCCAGAGAAGCTGTGGGTGACCCATGCCTGGAAGTGTCCAAGGCCAGGTTGGACGGGGCTTGGAGCAACCTGAGCTGGTGGAAGGTGTCCCTACCCATGATAGGGGGTGGAACTGGATGAGCTTTAAGGTGCCTTCCAACCCAAACCATTCCAGGATTTTTGATTCTGTGGTGCCCTCAGGAATCCAATGGCCCCTGTACAAATCTGGGCCTCCCCAGGGCTTTGCTTCGTCTTGGAAGGCTTGGGCAAAGCAAGCCTGGACAGCCTGCTTCCTGACTGGAGTTTCCCTCTGGAACGGTGGAGCCCTTTCCAAGGGGGCTGGGGGACCCTTTGGTGGGTCCCAGGCCATTGGGAGCCCTCCCAGCATGGAGAGCCCATGCTCCCATTCCCCCAAGGCAGAACCCCCCGTGCCCAGCCCAGGAGTCACCCGTGAGATTCCCCCTCTCCCGGTACCCGGGGGAAGGAGCACCCAGGGCTCCTTGCAGGTCGTTTGGGAATAACTTCATTAAGTTAAATTAAGAAAAAGGAAAGGCAGGGCTGCGGCTCTTGCAGTAGCCGGGTAAATACCGCTGGATTCCATAAAATGGATTTAACTGCTTCCTTTAAAAGAAAAAAAGAGCCGTGATGGGGTGGCTGATTGATTGTAAAAGGAGCCAGAGCTTTCTCGGAGCAAAACAGCTGCTGCAGCTCCTCGGAGCCGCCTGGCAGCGGGGCCGGACGGGCCTTCCGTGCCACTTCGGACCAGGAAGGGCTGGCAGGGGGTGCTTCCCTCTGCCACCGCTGCACATGAGCCCCTGCACCACTCTGGGGGCCTGAGGTGCTCCTGGGATCCTTAACCAGAACGGGCTGTGCCTGACAGGGTGGGATGTGCCTGTGCCCTCGCTGGGCTGGGGGTCCCTCTGAGCAGCTTCACTGGGTGCTATGGGGTCCCCCCAAACAGCTTTGCTGAGTGTTTAGGGGTCCCTTGTAGACAGGGGTCTCCCTAGGCAGCTTTACTGGTGCTTCTCTGGGTGCTTGGAGGTCCCCCTGAACAGCTTGACTGGGTGCTCAGGGGTCTTCTGGGTGCTGAGGATCCCCCCGAGCCCTGCCCACGTTTGTCGGGATCGCGGGGGTCCCAAGAGCCAGGGTGCTTGTGCAGCCCCTTGCCCGATGCACGGCAGGAGCTGTTTGGGCTGCCCCTGTGGAGCGGGGATGATCCCTTTTTCCACGTAGGATTTGTGGGTCCCACGTGCCCTTGGCTTTCCTGTGGCTCCACGTCCCTGTCCCTCTGGCAGGACACCCTATTCCTGGCCCAGCGGTGGCCGTGCTGCCGGGAAGGCTGTCTGCCCGAGGAGCGCTGGGCTCCGGTGGGAAAACATCTTGGAGCGATCAGTAGCACATGCTACTTGGAGTCTGGCAGCTGGAACAGGGTGGGGAGAAACAAAGCTGATTCCGTTCTGTCTCTAATTAATGATTGCTGGGATGGGGAGCAGGAGAAGGACTCGCTAGGCGCTATCGCAGCGTCACATCTGGGCAGGAATGCGCGGCCCGGCTTTTGTTGTGTTGTGCGGAGAGAGAGCACAGGGCTTTGCTGCTGCTTCCTGAGCCTTTTCTCCTTCCCAATCCTCGTTTTGGGGCGGGTGGTGTGGTGGAGGATCCTCCCCCAGAGAGCAGGAGGGATGGTGGTTGTAGTGGTGGTGGTTTTGCTTGTGGAGAGGTTTGGTGCACACCCGCCACCCTTTGGGAAGGGTTTTTGTGCTCCTGGTGTGTTGTCTCCTGTTGGAACACCAGCTCATGACTGTGCAGGAGCCTTGGGATCCGGTCCCTGGTTGGAGGACTGGTGCTCTGCTCCTGGCTTTGTTGTGTTCTCAGGACCCCATATCCGATTGGAGCACTGGTGCTCGGCTGGTGACTGTACTGGAGTGTCAGGGTTCAGTTAGAGCCCCGGTGCTCTGCTCCTGGCTGTGCCAGAGCCTTGGGATCCTGGCACTCCTGGCTGCCTCGGCCTGTCCAGGCTTGGTCCCAGATGAGTTGGACAAGCCAGGGCTAAATGTCCTGCTCGGTGAGGCTGGATTTGTGCACACGGTGGGATTTTCCTGGCCCCTGTGTTTTTGTGGAGCAGGTTCTTCTGGAGTGGGAGCCAAAGCCCGCAGAGGCTGTGGGCGATGCCTGGAGCGGGACTCTGGGGCCTCCAGTCCCCTCCTCCCTGGGGAGGGTTGGAGGATGGTGGGGGACAGGTTTGGGGGGTTACTCCTGGTGTTCCAGTGAGCAGTGGCTTCTCCTGTGTGAGCTCTCCCTGCCTGAGCCCCCGGGCGGGATCCAAGCCGGCTCAGGTGCCGGCGTGGCAGTGCCGCCCCGGCCGAGCTGAGCCGAGCAGCTGCACTTCAAAAATGCCAGCTATTTATAACCCTGGCTCGGCTGCTCAGGAATAACCTTTTCTTCCCTGCAGCCAGCCCTTCCCAGGTGGGCTGCTCGCCCTTTCTGAGGCCGTGGGACTGGGCTTTGCTGGGGGGGCTGCGTGGGGAGCCAGGGCAAGGGGTGTTTGGTGTCCAACTGTGAGCTCCCCTTGGTGTTTTCCAATGGCTCCATCCCACCGTGGTGCTGTGCCTGCACAGGGATCCACGTGTGCCGTGTCTTCCAGGGCTGGGCTGTGGTGAGAGCCTTGGAGTTACCTGCTTTGGCATGGCTTGGCTCTTGCTTGTGCCAACACGGAGGTGCCAGGAGGGGATGCAGCACCAGCCCTTTGTCCCAGCACCTTCATGCTGGAGTTTGGGAAGTGCAAAGGGCCAGCTGGGGTGGCTGCCTTCTCTGGATGGGGTTTCTGGCTGACTTTGATGGCACCTGCCTCACTGCTGGTGATGGGACAGGAGCATCCCACTTCCCAGCAATCCCTTTCTTTGCCCCTGGCATCCTGGTGTGCAGGATGAGCCCAGTGTTGGGGACTGGCTGCTCTGGCTGGCTCTTGCCATTCAACCTCTTCTGAGTAGGTACTTTAGGAAAATCAAAGTGCATTTTCATGGCTTAAGAGCTATAAATGCCCTCACACCATTCCATTGACACTTCCTCGGAGTATGTCCATGTTTTCCTTCTCATTAGGGCTGGGAGGTGTCTGCAGTTGCCTGTGCAGGGCTGAGGCTCGGTGCTGTCTCCTCTTTGCCACCGATTTTACCCTTTTAATGGATTTCTGGGATGTGGGAGCATGGCTGGGTGTGTGGGTTCGCAGGCAGGGCCAGCAGCCCTGGATCCAGCAGGGATGCAGGGATGGATGGGGAGGGATGCTCAGGGATGTGCTGGTGCTGGGCTCCAGCGTCTTTGTCTGTGCTCGCTGCAGTATCGCAGCCAAACACGAGAGGGAGGGACACAGCCCCCTGCTCCCACGGGGATTTCGAGGGGCAAATCATCCATGGGCGTTGGAAAGGGCAGTGGGCACAGAGGCACTTTCCCGTTGGAGCAGGGTGGCCGGTGTTGCCCGTGCGGGGTGTCGGGCAGCTCCCGGGGCTGGTGGGGATGCTGGTGTGCCCTGCCTGCGGCTGGGTGGGCAGCATATGGAAAGGATCTGGGTGTAATATCCCGGGCTGCTCCGCGGCTTTGCTGAAGAGGCCACTTCAGCAGGGGACGCGGCGTGGTTAGTCCTCCCGGCTGACACATCCCAGGCCTTCCTCCGACTTGAAAGAGCTCGAGTTCGCCTTTGAATCTGAGGATTTATAGCCCTTTTAGGCCTCTCCAATAAAAGCACGGCTCCCTCCTCAGACAGAGCCCACCGTCTCCCTCCTCCGGGCTCATTATCCCGGGGATTTGTGTTGCTTGCTCTCGCTCTGTTGTTCGCTACCGCCGCTTTCTTCAGATGTGTGGCCGAGAACTTCAGAGCAGAAAAGCTGAGCTGGGGCCCGGCCGCACTGCCAGGCTGTGGATCCAGAGCCAGCGGGGCACAGGGAGAGGACCCTCAGCTGGTGATGCTCCCCTGTGGCTGGGGAGTGTTGGGGAGCAGCAGTTCCCCTTCCCGCTGTGTTCCCGGTGATCCCTCAAGGACTGGGAGCAAACCAGGATGAGCTCCCGTGGCACTGGAGATCTCCAGGTGTGCATCCACCCCATGTGTCCATCCCATCTGCCTCGTCCCAGCACACGTGGACACTGAAGCACCCTCAGCCCCACAGATCCCATCTGCTTTCTAGAGGCCCCTCAAGCCTCAAACTGTTTAAAGAGAGGCTTAGGAAAGAGGCCAGAGGAACGACATAATAATTATTGTATTACAAATTGTTTCCTTTAATGGGCCCTGTCGGATTGCTCAGTCTGCTAAACACATTGTGCCCTCCCCCAGCCCCTTCCCACTGCAACCCCAGCCCTGCTGGAAAATTCCACCTGGTGAGGAGCTGGGGTGGTGGGATGAGGGGTGGGGGCTGTGTGGGCACCCACTTGCTGCTCTGGGTCTCTATGTGATTAGGTGAGATAGGGTGGCCCTGCTTCCAAGTGGGAGTGTTCTCCCTGCAGGCAGGTGGTGATTGCTGCCCATTCCCGTGCTCTGGAGCTTTGCATTGCTCTGGACATTGCGTATTCCAGGGGCTTTTGGCCGATGGCACCTCATGCTGAGGCTCTGGGCTCATCCATCAGAAACCTCTTGCCCTGGTGCTGCAGGACAGGCAGAGCTCCCTCCCTGCTGTTCCTTCCCAGCGTCCCGGTGCGTGCTGGTGGATGTCTCCCAGGCAGCTTTTTGGCAGCTCCCACCCCGAGGGCTGTGGGGTGTAAGGAGAGGAGCCACCAGCGACTGTGCGAATTTTTTCGTTGCCCCCCGAAGAATAAATGTGTTGGAATTAGGCAGCAGGTTACGTTTCTTCAAGGCCAGGCAGCAAATATGTTTTAAATTTGGCAGCCGACAGCGGAGAGCGGGTGGGAGAAATTTTCCAGGTATTGCGTTACACTTTCCCCTAAAAGGGCTCTGCTTTGGGGCTGGGGATTAAAGGGAGGAGAGGAGGGGGACCCCTTCCCTTCCATGTGCTCACAGCCCCACTCCTGCTCTGAGGGTGCTGGGGCCAGGATGCCACCCTGGGTGATGCTGCCCTGGGTGATGCCCATCCCGGGTGACTCAGGCCCTGCTCGGGGCAGAGCTGAGCTGTGGGGGATGGCCGGGATTCATTTTTGGGCTTCCTCCCTCTGGGTGCGATGGGAAATTTCCAGCGTGCTGTGGGCACCGCCCCAGCTCTGCCTGCCTCCCCCCTCCTGTCCTGTCGTCCTCAGATGTCTTTAATAAACCCTTCATGCAAGAGCAGACCTGGGATCCACTCCCAGCACGGACCTGGGACTCGGCCAATTAGTCAATTATTTTAAGAGAAGAAATTTAAAAAAAATAAAGATGAAATGTTATTTTTGTAAGGGAAGGTCTGGCCAGTGGATCAGCTGGCAGCTCCTCTCCTGTGGGAAGAGCTGGGCTGGGGGTGAGCTGGGGGGGCTCTGCACAGCACTGCCACAGTGATCACTGCCTGCAGTCACTGAACCCCCCTGTGCCCCCATATCCCTCCCATGTCCCCTCTGTGTTGGCACAACAGGGAGCTACCCCTCGCCCCAAGGAAGGGAGGGGGTCTCGGCAGCTGCCTGTGCCCCTGCCCTCGGCTGTCCCCCCCAGCCTGCCCCTCAGCAGCCCAGGTGGGTGATCCATGAGTGCCCATCCCAGCTGGAACTGGCACTGGTGCATCCCATTGTTCCTGGCTTCCTTTGCAGTGGGAGGAGGAGTAGGAGATGCTTCCCCAGGAGGTGGGCAGGGCTGTCCTGGTGCTGCTGGGGCAGGGGGGGGATGCACAACCCCTTCCCTCTCACTGGGCCAAGGGGAGCGGGGGGCTTGGATGGATTGGGATTTCAGGAAGATGCTTGGAGGTGCGAAGGGCTGGAGGCAGCTGGAATTTCCCCTTCAGCTGTGTTTGGGTTTAAGATTTGTATTTTTCCTTCATGGAAATTTTGTGAGGCTGTGGGCTGCTTGTGCATCCCGCCTAGTGTGCTCCCCCCTTTCCCTGTCCTTCCCTTTCCCTGTGTTCCTTTCTCCTGCCCCCCATTAGCAGCACCTTAGCTCTGCTAATTGCTGAAATAATTAGGGCACCAACATCCCAGCAAAGCAGTGGAGAGAGGGAAGAGAAGAGGAGGGTCCCTTGTCCTGTGCAGCTGTGTCTCCCGGACCCTGCAGCCCTCCATCCTTGCAGCTTTGTGTCTCCCGCTGGTTTTAAGGCAGTAGGAGAAGTTTTTCCTATTTTCCTTCTTTTTTTCGATTGCCTGAGCTACAGGAAGACTTGCTGGGAGTAGGGGCTGGAGGAAAGTCTGCACGTGGGGCGTTGGGGATGACGGCACTGGCTTGGCTTGTCTCGGTGTTCCCTCCCTGCAGCGAGGAGTGCCAGGGTGTGGGGTGGGAGAGGGCTGAGGAGGGGTCCCACACAAGTCCCTTCCCAGGAGCAGTTCCCAATCCCGGGGAGGTTTAATGCCTGATGCTGCTTTTGATCTCTGCCCTGACTTGGTGAGTGCTGGGTGCTGTTCCCTAATTACCCCCTTCATGTGGGGTTGTGCTGGGTGTTTGTGCTCACCCGGTCTCTCCAGAAGAAAAACCCACCCTGCGAGGGCGTGTGCGGGGCGGGGGAGCCCGCGTGCTTTCCCAGACCATGGAGGAATCCTACAGCACTCTTCACATAGCCCTGGGTGCTCCCACCCACAGCAGGCAGTTTCATGCTCCCTGCCTGGTTTCATAACATCCAGGAGAGGCACGAAAGTCTTCCTGAGCTGCCTCCCTCCACTGTGGGCTTGGGGAGGTTGGTGGGAGTGCCACCCTTTTAGGGTTCTAGGGGTTTGCTGGACATGCCAGCCAGCTGGAAAAGCCCTGGGGCCCATCAGCCATTCCTTCTTGGCTGCGTTTTCTTTTTGGGATGCAGGCTGCACGGTGTGCATGGGCACATTGTGGGATGTGGACAATGCCAGGGAGAGTACAGGGACACCTGCTGCTGTCCCCAGCCTGGGGAAGGGCTGTGGGATCCTCCTGGCTTCTGCTGTCCTAGACAAGGCCCTTTCCTCCTTGTTTTTCCTCTTTGAGGATGGAGGCACGTGGGTTGGATGGAAACACATGGTTTGAGGTTGGAGACGTGTGGGTTGAGGACTGAGGCACATGGTTTGAGGATGGAGATGCATGACTTGTGTTGGAGGCGTGTGGACCATCCTGCAGCACTCCCAGGAGTTCATCCATGCCTGTAAAGCAGTTGGAGGTTTGTGGGATACAGATGGGGCAGAGAAATTGTTGTATTCTTTATCTGGGAGCTCTTCCTCCTTCAGATACCTACAGGGGCCTGTTCCTGGTGTGCCCAGTTCACCTCTGTGACCTGGCAGGAGGGACCTTGCCCACCCTGTGCCCTCTGTTGGGAAAGGCTCTGCTGCCTTGTCAGGGAGAGAGGGAAGAATCCCTTTCCTGGTTTCTGAGAGGGAGATTGCTGATGGTGCGAGTGGTTCCTTACAGAAGGCTGGGGAGCGGGTGACAGATACAAGAGCGTTGGGATAATTGCTTCCAGATGCTGCCTCCCCTTATCTCCAGGGCTGTATGTGTTCCAGCATCCCGCCAGCTCCAGCGAGCAAAAGCCATCCCAGAAAACAGGGCTGGCCGGAGCGGTGTCAGACAGCTCGGAGCGCGACAGCTCTCCATGTCACCACAGCTTCTGTCAGCCAGCACGGTCCTGCGTGGCCATGGGAGCAGGTCAGCCTGTGGGAGCTCTCCCAGCCAGCCCCTGAGCTGGGGCTTCCTGAGGAATGCTGAGTGCTGTGGGACTGGGATGCGATGTGGAACTGGCAGCGCCGGCTGCATTGTGCGTGGCAGGAGCCTGGCTCCCCTGGTGCCATGAACACCGCGTCTTCGGGGTGAGCTGGTTCTCTCTCACAGAGAGCCACGTTCCTGGAGCAGCAGTAATGGTTATTTATTGGTTCTTAATGCCCACTAATGCCAACATCTGGCTCATGCGGCTCACGCCTTCCTGCACCATGAGCCACCTCTGAGCGCTTGGTGTTGGGTCGGCGTTGGGTTTGCACGCTTTAGGAATTAGAAGGCAGCAAATGGTGGGTTGTTTGGATGCTCCCCTAGAGGGACAGATTCTTGAAGGGCTTCACTGCTGACCTTGTCCTTAATTACTGCTCCACGGCGCCGGGAGGACCAGCTCAAAGGGAGTAATGAAGCGTCGGCACCGGCGCTCAGCCCAGGGCCCCGCGAGGGGAATGCTGCTCCCTCCCTTCCGCCGGGATGGGCCTCTCACAAGCTTCCCCGTGCCTGGCAGGTTGGAGCATCCACTCACAACACCTGTTTGAAGGTTGTGGTTCTGACCTTCGTTTACACAGGCAGTGGGTGTTGATGCAGGATTTTTCCTGAGGTAACTGCCGCGGAGGTAAATCCAGCTGATGATAAAGATGGAAGGGGAGGAACAGGAGGGAAATGGCTTTGCTGTGTGTTCTTGCTGATGGACACAGGCTTTACCTCCCTGCAGTTTTCCCTGCTTTTAGAGCTTGGTAGCAGGAGAAAGGAAAATGTGAACGGAGGAAAATTTACTCCTTCTGTGATTCCTGTGTGGCTTGTGAAGGTGAGAGTTGAGTCACTTTGCCTGGAACCAGCTCAGCAATTCCACCTCGTCCCTGCAGAGTGTCTGAAGTCACGCAGGGAGAAATAATGCTGGGGGTTAAAAATAGATGCTGACAATAGGAAGGGAGGACTGGACAAGCTCAGTGTCAGAGGAGGTGGACAGAGCCTGGTGAATGGCATCGGGGTTGCTAGAGCTGCTAGAGCTGGGCTTTACTGCGTTAGCCTGGAATTACACAGCATTTGCACATGGAACTTGGAGTGGATTTGGGCTTGGGTGTCCATCTGGCATCCTGGGGAAAGCACTTCTGTGTAAGGTCTGGGAAGAGTTTGTTAGGGGGATGTGGTGCTGCTGGGGCCAAGGCTGGCGGAGAAAACAGCTCAGTAAATCTGAATTGCTGGAGAAGGACAGGTGGGACAGGGCTGGGGCAGAGCCTGGCGCTGGCACCGCTGGAAGTGTTCCAGCTCCCCTGGCATATTTTAGGATTCATCTGCACAGTGAAGGACTCAAACTTGATCCACTTTGTTGCCAGCTTGTTGGTACCCAAAGTGCTTTGTCAGGCTCTCCCAGTGCCACCAGTAGCGGGTGTGCAGGGTGCTGCCCGTGCGGGAACAGTGGAGCTGAGCCCGAGGCTTTTGTTGAAGCTCATTGAAACCATCTGTGGGCACCGGCGCCTGAGCAGAGCCCCGGGTGGCAGGAGGCTGGGGCAGCAGAGTCCCTGTCCCTGTGTGGGGACACGGCCAGCGCCGGCCCCCGGGGCGGCCGCCAAGCAGCAGGCGGGAGGAGATGGGGTCACAGCTCCCGCTGGAGCGGGACCAGGAGCGATTCCGGCTTCTCTCTTAGTTTAAAGCTCTTTTCTTTCTGTCCCGTTCCTTCCCTGCTGGCAGCGCGCTCGGCCCTCTCCGCGGTGCTGCGAGGACAATGGGGCTGCGAGGTGGGGCAGGAGGGGGGCGAGATGAAAGGGGAAAAGTAAAATCGAAGCATGTCTGGAAGGGCATTTTGATGTAAATGGGACTTTTTGATAGACTTTGAGAGACACCGGCAGAAAGGGCACCGGCCCCCTTTGGCGTGCTGAGCTCCGGGCTCAGCTCTTTCATTTCCTCGGGAAAAGGGCATTTTTTCGCCTCCTGTTGGGTGCAACCACGGTTCCTCCTGGTCCTCCCCATCCCCATCCCTGCCTGTGTCCTGGTGTGGAGCACTGTGTGCGTGTCTCAATGAACTCAGACGAGCGGAGATCCTGTTCAGAATGTGAAAGCAGTGGCTGAACCTCAGGAAAGGGAGATGGGCCCGGCTCCATCCCACCTTCCTCCCCCTGGCAGCTCCTGCAAACCTTCCCCCTCCCCGGGGAGGGCGTGCGTTTGATCCGCTCTCGTGCTTTTGATCCCAGCCCTTGTCCTTGGCACTGTCTCACAGCTCTTGTGTGTCGGTGGAGATGTGGCCTCGCCGTGAGTCATCCCCCTTCCTTTCTGCTGCTGTTTTATTTTTCCCTTTCCCTTCTCCTAAGAGAGCACTTAGTAAAAGGAAGCGGCGCATTCATCCAGGAAACGCGAGCACAACAAACGCTCGGCGTTTATCCTTCCAAAGGCGTCTCCGTTGAGTTGTCACTGCTGCTGTGACAGGCTGGGGGACAGAGGCAGCTGCTGGTGGGGGGCTGGGGTTGCTTCCCCAGCGCATTGTTTGGGGGTCCCTGGTCCTGTCTGGCCACAGGGAGCCCTCGGGTGAGGACAGGGGGATCACCACTCCTCTGTCACCTTCCCCTGTCCTGGCGTGCTTGGCAGCTCCTGACCGAAGCGAAAGGAGGAGAAACAGGAGAAACGAGGACAGAGCTGCTCCCTGGAGAGCTGTCTGACAGGTTGGGGGGCTGGGAGGGGGGGCTGGGAAGGTCGGTCGGAGCCGGCATCCTCGTCCCTGTGCCGTCGCAGGCGCTGGGGAGCCCAGGAGGAGACCTGTCACTTCTGATCATGGAGCTGTCGCTGAGCCCGGGGCTGGGCTCGCGTCCTCCCCGCACCTCCCCGCTGCTTCAGCCCCTCCACACCGAGCTGTCAGCAGCCCAGGATTTACTGCTGGCATAAAACCATCCAAAAGCCAAACTGTTAGTCGGTAAAAATGGCAAAGCAATTGCAGGGAAGCTTGTTTCTTCCTCTGACAACTTCTGAGTCAGTCCTTTAATCTCTAATCTAGGTTTATGGTCATTTTATTGAAATGCTGGGCTCTGTGGAGAGCTGACACGTATGACCATCATAAAGCAGGAGTTATGGGAACCCAGAATTGCCTTGATGGTCCAAGTGTCTGCAGGAAGCATTTTTAAAATCTGTAATTGGGATTTATTGGCCATTGTGGCTCAAACTGTCAGGAGAAAATAAAATAATCAGCCTGGGACTTTTTTTTCCTCATTGGCTTTTGACTCCTTCCACGTATTCTTAAATCATTTGGTGCTTTGCTTCCATGCTTAATTCCCTTCGAATGGGGTGAGAGGAGGGGGCCAAGCCCTGATAAGTGCCTGTCTCCCATCCTGGGAGTGCAGGCTCCCCATGCTCTCCTGACTTCCCATCTTCTCACCCTGGGCTGACTGAACATCTCCTTGGTATCCCACGGTGTATGGTGGTCAAGGGTACATCTGTGGCAGCCCCACTGCTGTGAGGGATTTGGATGTGGGGACATGGAGCAACAGGCGTGACTGGAGGAGGCATCTTGGCTGGTTCCTTTCCTGGGGTGGCTGGATTTGAGGAATGATGTGATTTGGGGTTATTTAGTTGTTAGAGGTGTCCGTAGCAGGAAACACGTGCTGGGGAAAGGCATCCACCGTGGTGGGTTGGGACAGGGAGAAGAGATGCTCCTGTAGCTGCTTCTGCCGGAACCTGTGCCACTCAAACCATCCATTTCCGTGGGTAACAATGTGTAGAGACCAGAGCAAGGGGCCAAGAGCACATGTTTGTCCCATGGAACCAGCCTATGGTGGTGCCATGGAGGGTGGGCCATGCGGAGCTGTGCCGAGCCCCGCTCGGTGTTCCGGCAAACCTGGGGACCCCGAGGCTCCTCCTTGGGAAGGACCTCGGTGTTAAATCTCGGGTTTTGGGTAAGTTTAACTAACTCAGCCTTTGGGGGTTTTTTTCCCAGTCTGTGAGTGACTCCTGTGCTTTGCCTTGCCCTCGTCCCTGCCTGATGGGACTGGCCAGGCTACACTGGGCAGCGTTTTCATCCGGGCTATGGATGCACCATATGGCTCTCCCTGGTGCCTGCCTTTCCCTGCACATGGGTGCAGGATGCATCCCGTGCTCCTGGCACCCCGGCAAAACTCCGACCCAGCCCTGGGCATCGTCCTGCCCGTTATCTGCCATTCCCAGTTTTCTCTCCATTAACTGCAACCACAAGCAACACCCGGCAGCGCCAGGTCCAGAGTTACCCTGGAATAGTCTGCTGGGCTTGATAAATATCTCTGCTTCTGTTTTGTTTAACAAATATCTTCTTTAATGGCACAGCTTTTTGTTAAGCTTCCTCACGTTATCATCCCGCTTAATCATGCAGGGTGACTTCTAAAAGTACTTTCTTAAAAAATGCCAGTTTTTATCCAGGTTTTAAAATTGAAACTCATTTTTTATCCAGAGGCGGGATATAAATGAGTCTACTAAAATTAGATTAATCCTAATAAGAATGTCAGTTATCATTTCTGAATACATTAAATTTTTTTTTTTAAATTTTACATGCCTCTTTAGCTATAATTGCTGGTGTAATTTCTTACACAGACATGGTGTGTCCTCACGGTTGACAGAAATACTTAATGCAATGTCGACTCCACACTAAGTTCCAAATTAGTGCGTCTCAGTCCCTGCCAGTGGTTTGAACTTTCTCCTTAATAAGTTAAAAAAAGAGAAAGGAAAGGAAAGGAAAAAAGCACCTTAAATGCAAAGAAAGTCTGAAGTGGATTTAGGGAGTTGGAGTAAAGTGGGATGGTCAGAGACTGGAGACTCAGGAAGGGCTTTTCTGGGATAGGGAGGTGGGAAGGGACAGGGGAGCTGAGGGTCCTGGGGGTCAGAGAGGAGATTTGGGGTCCAGTAAGGGGCTTGGGGGGGTGAGTCCTGCCAGGGGCCAGGAGCCAAAGGGCAGGATGGGGCAGCAGCACTGGTGCTCACTTGGGGTTTTCCTAAGCTCTGGTAAATCATCCCCTTTCCTGGGGGGCACCCCAAAACCGTGGCTGCAAGGTGGGGGTTGGTCCCCGTTTGCTCTCCCAGCTCTGGTGGGTTTGATGTTTGTGCTCCATGCTGGGGACCAGTTCTGCTTTTGGGACACAGGGCAGGGGGATCAGCGTGGCAGGCAAGTCACCAGCCTTGGAATAAACTCCCTGTTGGGCTGCTGGCATCAGCCCTGTGGGGCTCCCAGTGTGGTGGCATCACTGGGATGTGTCCCCAGCATGGTGGCACACAGGCAGTGGGGCGAGGACTGCCCCCAGGAATGCCTGAGCTAGCGGGATTTTGGGACAAGGCTCTGGGGAATCACATCTGGCAGCAAAGGGGGGGGCAGGATGTGGTTGGGGGAGACTTTGGTCTCTCCTGCGGCTCTTGCCAGCTTTATTCCATGAGTGTGGGTGGCAAGGCGGAGGTTTTTGTCTTGGGGGGAGAACTGGGAACGCTCCCTGTCCGCAGGCAATTGGAAACTGCTGGTGCTGGAGTGGGCTGGCAGGCTGGGTGCTCTGCCCCCCTCCCTCCCAGGCCCAAGGGCTGGGTTATTTTTAGGTTTAAACTCAAGCTTTCCTTACTGCTTGGTGAAAGGTCCCGCTGGGAGTGGGAGCTGCGTGTCCTGACAATGTCTAGTGACATCCTTGGGGACAGAGAGGAGGACGAGTCCTGAGATCTCCGGCTCTGGCAGCTCCCGTGACACCCGAGCCAGTGGTGGATTCTGGTTCCTCTCCCTCTCCTGTTCCCAGCTGGATGGTGTACATTGTATTAAAGTTCAGCTGTACGTGTATCTGGCCTAAAAATAAAAGCAAGTCCGAACCAGATCTCTTTGGGCAGGAGGAGAGGTTTAAACCTGACACTTCTGTGCTGTGCTGGCCTCTGTCCTGGCCCCTCTCTCAGCTGCTGCTGTTCCAGTCATACCTCAACTGGGTAAACTGGGAGTAGAGGAGAGGGAGAGCAGTGTCCCAGCCCCTCCCAGTGGTGAAACCTTTGGGAGGGTCTGTCTTTTTGCTGTAGATGCAGAGAAAATCGGGGCTTTTGCACCTGAACAGGACCTCACAGTAAAGAGGGGACGTGGGGAGCACTGGGAAGAGGTTTTGGGGTGAAAGGGGCAGTTTCTTCCCTGCTGAGTGACATCCAGGACTAAAGGTGGAGACTGGATTGAGTCTTTCCTGCGGAGCTGGCTCTCCAGGCTTTGGTGGTGGCTCAGTTTGTGTATGCAGGAGGACAAGAGGGGAGAAAAGAAATAATCTTTTGAGGTCTTGTGACTCATCTTTAGTTTTTTCTCCCAGACCTGACCCAGCCCCATCCACCCCCATGGAGCGGGGCCGAAGGTCCTGAGCGGCCGAGCACGACGTGCTGGTGGTGGGGCTGACGTGGGAGTGAGGAACTCTGTGACCTGGTTCCTGCTTCAGCCTGGAGAAGAAAAGGCTCTGGGGAGACCTTGGAGCCCCTGCCAGTGCCTAAAGGGGCTCCAAGAGATCTGGAGAAGGACTTTGGAAAAGGGATGGAGGGTCAGAACAAGGGGGAGTGGCTTCCCACTGCCAGAGGGCAGAGTTAGATGGATATTGGGAAGGAATTCTTTAGGGTGGTGAGGCCCTGGCACAGGTTGCCCAGAGAAGCTGTAGCTGCTCCATCCTTGGAAGTGTCCAAGGCCAGGTTGGACGGGGCTTGGAGCAACCTGGGCTGGTGGAAGGGGGTGGACTGAGATGGGCTTTAAGGTCCCTTCCAACCCACAGCTGTGGACAGCTGTGGACAGCTGTGGGCAGATGTGGGCGTGCCCTGCATTAGGATGGGGGTTGAGAAGCTCTCAGTAAGTTCCAAGGCCGGTGGCAGCCGAGCAAGTTCCCGGTAATGACACGAGGGCTGAGGGCTGGTGATTTGCAGCTGCCTGGGAAGATGGCGCTTCCAGACAGAGCTGGAATGACAGAACTCGTTTGGCCACCTCTGGGAGCCGGGGGATCAAAGGGCCTGGCGGTGAGTCAGGGGGGTGACGCTGCTCCTGGGCCAGGGGCTGGCAGGGCTGGCGAAACCCGGGAGACCTGTCGGGGCAGGGCAGGGCATCCCGCAGCCGGGCTGTGGGGAACCCTCCGCAGGGATTGCTCCTCCCTGCCCGGTTCCTGATGTTGGGATTAATCCTTCAAACCGCAGCATTGCATCCCTGGGGTGAGCCAGAGCCCCAGCCCTCCCAGGGACCTGGGTGGGTGCTCCGGGGCTGTCACCCAGCCCTCAGTGGGATCTCTGGGGGTGGAGACACGAGCCCTGGGACACCATGGGAGCCAGGGGAAGTCCAGGAGGACCCTGCAGCTGCTGGTGCACCTCAGGGCATGTGTGGGCTTTATTTTTGTGGTAGTCCTCAGAAAACTGGGGGAGGCTGGTGGCTGCTCTTCCTTGCTTTGGAGGCAACCAGCAGAGTGTGAAGAGGGGAGCTGAGGGATTTGGGGACCTGTTCTGTACCCCTGGGAATGCAGCAGCAGTGACTTGCAGCACTCAGTGTTGTCTGGTTCAGGGTAGAGGGTCCCCCCTGTCCTGTGGAGAGGTTTGGGCTGGTTTGGGGCTCCTGGCTGCAACCTGGGATTTTGGGGTGCGGGGTCACTGGGGTGTCAGGTTCTGGGGTGCAGGGAGGAAGGGGCTTCCTCTCTCCCAAGACCCAACCACTGGCTGTAACTTCAGCACTTGGCTTCCAGCCCTCCATTTTTCCAACTGAGCCGGAAAAGTGAGAGGTGGGAAGAGGGGGGGGATCTTGGAAAACGCTGGGGTTCGTGTCAGGTCTGTTGGGCTGAGCCCCCTGCCTGCCTTCGCCTGCTCTGGGGAGGGGGGGCTGCACTTTGCCTCCGTTCTGTGCTGGCTGGGGATGGATCTGCATGAGAATGAGCAGGGTTTGGCGGGGAGGGCCGGCTCTTGGGTTCCTTGGGCATATTCCTGCCGCTTTCCCTTCCAAGTGGGCGCCCGGCCGCCGCCGCGGGCCCTGCCAAAGTAATTCTTTGCTTTGGAACCGGGAGACGAAATCTCCTCCGTTTTATTTCGGAGGGGTCAGGGAAGGAGTGGGAACCCTGCTGATCCAACCGTGTTCCCTTTTAACCTGCCTCTCCCTCTCTCCCCCTCCCGGCCCCCCATCCTCCGGATGAGCGGGGCTGCAGCCAGGGCACGAGCGGCCAAACTGAGGCCGGAAAACACACGGAGCCGAGCGGGAACCTGAGCTGCTTCCGATGGATCATTTAATATCTGCAGCATCCCAGGGCTGGGACTGTGCTGCTTCTGGTGCTGTCAGGGTTTTGTGATGCCTGATGGGTGCTGGGCTCTGTCGTTCTGGCTTCCATGTTTTCCCTGGGGTTTTTGGGTGCTGGTTTTTGGGATGGGGGCCATCCAGGTGCCAATCTGTCGGGATGGGGTTGGCAGTGCGGGCAGGAGAAGGTGAGTGCCCGCTGCCCACACCTCGGCCCCACTGCCGCTGCCCGGCCTCATTGTCTCACTTCTCTCTCCATTCCTACGCCAATTAAAGCGCCGTGTTGCCATTCATGGCCCTTATGGTTTTGTTCAGTTGTCTGTCAGCTCTTGTCAAGCCCTGTCCCCTTCCCCTCCCCCGTTTTCAAAAACAAAACCCCTGACAAACCCCCCTTTGAATCCCCTCTTACCTCACTCCCAGCGTGGGGCCCCTTTGCCGGGGGATGCCGGCGGCGGGGGGACCGCTCCCCACCCCGGCTTTGTGGGCCCCGCCGCCCCCCGGCCCTCGGCCTCCCGCCTCTGCCAGCATTAATTAGATAACTCTGCTCCTCCGGATTCCTCCGCGGGGAGATCGGGGCGATACCACTCCAGGGAGAAAATATGGCTTTTTTTCCTCTGGATTTCTTGGCCAAGCCCTTGGTTCCATTGCTGCTGGAACTGCTTATTGTGCTGAAAATAAGGAGTTTGCAGGGGGGTGTGGAGGTTGGGACGAGCCCAGGCGACACCTGGCACTCCTCATTCTGGGTGTGCACCCCAGGCCGGCGCGGGCGGGAGCCTGGGGACCCCCGAGCCCACGCCACTGGCTGCAGGTGGCAGCAGCAGCCTGCGCCAGTGCTCTGGCCCCAATTAAATCTCCTCCAAACTCCCTCAATTACCAGCACTTTTTGTTTTCCCCCCTCACAGTGTTGGAATTGGGATTGTTTGGGAGCAACGTCTGAGTGCACGAGGTGGGAAGATGGAGCAGCACGTGGCTGCTCATGTCAGGCCTGGCTCCTGCGAGGGCTGTGAGCCTTCCTCCTCCTCCCCCTTCTCTTCCTCCTCCTCATGGTGTTGGGGTGGGCAGCAGCCATCCCTGAAGGTGATGGACTGGCATTGGGAACCATCCTGGCCAAGCACATGACAGGACAAAGGAGAACATTCCTTTTTTTTGTGGGCGCTGCCTTTGGCTGTGCTCAGCATGGTGATGGAATGGGGGCCACCATTATCCTCCTTGGAGCTGATGGAGAATCTGGGGCTCAGGTGCTTTCCTTGGGCATGCTCTAATTATCGGGATGGCTTATGGACAAAGGCCTTCCCACAGCCCTGCTGTGGTGCAGGAGGGCTCTGAGTCACCAGGGCCAGCCCTGGCTGTCGGTGGCCATGGGGCCAGGGGCATCACTGGCCACGGTGGCACCTGCTGGCCATGGATGCTGAGGTGTGGCTGGCATCTGGTGCAGGGACAGGAAAAACCAAACCCATACAGAGGGGCGGCAGTGCTGCTCTGAGGTGGCTCTTTGCCTGAAGAGCATCTCCACGAGTGGGAATGTGCTGGGCACTGTGACAGGTGATTTCTTCAGTCCCCTTGCTGGCTGTTGCTCTGGATCTCTCTCCTCTAGGAGAACGGCTCTGGACTGGAGCAGGGGAAACCAGACCCATCTGCAAGCTGCAAGTTCACAGCTGTAACCAGGGTCCTGCTTCTGCCTTCCCCTTGCAGAAACCCTGCGGGCATTTTCATGGAAAATGGATTCTTTCCAGTCTTTCTCTGTTGTCTGATCAGGTACAGCTGGGCTGCCCCCTGATGTTGGGTAAGAGCTTGGTCTTCAGAGATATGGCAGTGACTGTGCAACTGAACAAAGCTCGAGGAGCTGTGGTGGGACCTTTGCTGTTTCCCACATTCCCTGTGTTCCATCTTCCCTGCATGGAGCAAGCAAGGTGCTCTCTTGAGCTTTAACGACAGAGGCTGGTTGGGGAGAGTTATGGTACAAACATGAGGCTCATGGTTGCCAAACCTCCATGTGAAGCACTCGAGTGGCCTCTTGGCCGTTGCCAAAGTCATGGGAATCTCCGAAGCCACCGGCTTCCCTGTGGAAAGGTGCTGGGAGCAGGGTTGTGGCTGGGGCTGGTGTCTGAGCATGGTCAGAGGGTGCTGCCATGGGCATCACCCCTATGTCTGGGCAGAGGGGGCAGTTTGGTTTCATTTCCCCCTGCACTCAGTGTTTCCATTCCTTCCAGTCCAAACCCTGGCTTGGCCATGACCCGGAGCTCTCTGGGGTGTCTGCACTGGGGACATCTTTTAACTTCACCTCAAAAACGTCGTCCTTGGCCCCTGGGGGTCACTTTGGGCTGGGTGGGGGATTTTCCCAGCCGGTGAGGAGCCTCCCAGCTGCATTAAAGCAACAAAGGGGTTTTGGGGAGCAGTGGAGTTGGGAAATGGCATCCTGGTGCTGGGGGGGCCGGTGTGCGTTGCCATGGCGACTCGTTTATGCCTCACTGATGCGTCGTGTAAATCCGTTTGGAAACGAGAAGGGCCTTTTGTCTTTGGGAGGGTTGAATGGGCCTCATTAAACCCGAGATGTGGAAAAAAAAGGGCCTTAGAGTGTGCCTGGGAGGGGGACGGGACAGGACATGGGGGCTCAGCAGAGGCTGTTCCTCCTCCTGGGGACAACGAGGAGCTGGGGGGTGCTGGAGAGTGAAAAAAATCTCTGTGAGCAGCAGAGACCAAAAAAGTGGGGGAGATATGATGCTGCTTTTAGAATTACCTGGAATTGTTGGGTCTGTGTGGCCACCTCGGCTCCAAAGGACAGAGCAGAAATAGCAGAGGTCTGCCAAGGGCAAGGAAAATAATTATACATAGATTAGCAGGGGGAAAAAAGATGGAAGGCTCTTCTAAAGGAGACTAATAATAGAGGAGCACATGAAAGAAGTGGGATCTGAGAGCGTGGGGGTTCGTGTGCTCCGATTCACCCTCTTACGGCGACGGAGAGCGCGATGGACGGGTGAGAAGGAGACAGATACAGAGGGGAGCAGGGGAGAGTGTGGAACCTTTTCATTCCACTTGTAATTAACTTCCTTCCACGGGGTTTCTTTGTTCCCAAGAGTTGAATGGGAGTCAAAAAGGAGAATGGGTCCTGTGCCTCCGGGTGCTGGCACTGCTCTGGGAAGGCGCTGTGGATGTGTACTGGAATAAGGTGGGCCATGGGGATTAGTGTATAATATATAATTAGTGTATAATGCCTCTGGTTTGGTTGTCCTCAGCTCTTGAGAGGCGAAGTGAGTTGGGTGAGGGGCTGTGGTGTCCCACTGATATCTCCTGGTATCACCAGGAGACCCTGTCCCTGTGACATGGGGTGTCTGATGGCTCAAGCTGGGGTTGTGTACTTGTCCCTGTGTAGTGAGGCTGTTTGACCCCAGCTGTGATGGTACCACCCAGGAGACATCCTAGGGTTTGCTACCAACCCCTTGATGTCTCTTTCTTGGTGGCAGTACAGACTTTGGCAAGGGCAGAGGTGCCTGGGTGTCACTGGGGGAGCTTTGGAGCAATGGTGGGAGCATGAGCTGTGCAGTGGCCCTCCAGTGGCAGGAGCTTTGTGATGCTGGGGTCTGGAGGACTCCTCTGGGGACAGGACTGATTTTTCTGGCTGGTATCCAGGGGGCCTGGGAGAGAGTCCCCAGTGCCTGGGCATGGCTGCCGTGTGCCAGGGAAGCGCGGGAGAGCGAGGCTGAACCTGCTGTGTGTCTGGGCACTGGCAAAGCTCTCACAGGGTTCAGGAGTGTTTTTCAGGAGCACACACCCAGTTTGTAGAGGGAGTTTTGGCTTTTTTACTGGATCTGACCCTTTCCCATCCCTTTGTGAGGTGGTTCCCAGTGGGTGTGAGCTGTGGTGGCTCGTGGGAGCTGTGATCTGGCTGGAAGGACCTGTTGGTGTGGAGAGCTGGGCCCACGGGGTCTTCAGCTGCCCAGACACCAGGAAAACCACAGAGCTCCTGCAGACCTCACTCTGCTGGGCACTGACAGCCTTCCCTGCCAGACATACACGTCCTGCATGTAAGATACAGTTATTTTTGGATTTCTTTGAAGCAAACAGCATTTAGCATATGTCATCTTGTATGTATGTCAGCATCGGCTTTAGAGCGTCTTCTCCAAGGAGCAGGTTCTTGGTAAATGTTGTTCTGTTGCTGCAAAGCCTGAAATCAGGTGAGGGGCATCATGTGTGGTGGATGTGGGGAAAGGTGATGCTGCCCTGGAGATCTGGTAGCTGACATGGTGCAAGGAATGCCTGGATCAGGGGGAGAGGAGAGGTTCGGAAGTGTGTCAACCCATTTTTTAAAAAAATATGTTTTTAAGCAATTTGCTGGTCTCCCTGAAGGAATAGCTGAAGGACTGCTGGATTTTAAGGTTCCAGATGACTTGTCTGCAGGACACTTGTGTCTGCAGCTGTTGCTGTGAACGTGTTGGCTTATCCAAATCTATCCATGTGTTCCCACATGGAGGAGAGGAGCCTGCATAAGGTGGGCGTGTGGAGGAGGGAGGTTTCATGTCCAACACGAATTCAGAGCTTGCTCCCTCCAAAGGTTTTCCTCCTTACCCTGCGTTGCTGGGCTTGCAGAGCCTCTGGCAGCGGTGGGAAGGAACAGGTCATCCCTGTGGTGTGGCAGTTCCAGGAACCCTGGTGCTGCTGGAGCTGCTCAGTGTGGCTGGTGTCCCACTGGCCTTCCTGGGGAGCCATGGGATTTTGATCCATCAGGTGGTTTACTGGGAGCCCCACCAGCTCACGGGGCTGCTCCTCCTGGAAGGTGAGGTGTGAGCTTCCAGCTGCTGCTGGACGCTGGTGTTGCCCTGCCTGTGGTTGTGTGGGGTCCTGGTCATCCTCGTGTGTGGATCCGTGCCCGGCTGTGCTGGGACGGAATGGAAGGAGCAGTGGGCACAGCAGGGCTGGTCTGTGCCTGCCTGGGCAGTGCTGCTCTGTGGTGTGTTGGAGCTCCTGCCCAGGCACAGGGGCTGCATCCCCTCCTGGCTGCATTCCCTCCTGGGCCCACGCTGTGTTCCAGGGGATTGTCATCTCTTACCGCCCCAGTCCTCCTCTCCCAGCAACCCCCCTCTGATGTCAGGGTGGTGTCTCCACGGGCACTGGCTGAGTCCATGGCCCTTCCAGCAGCTCCCACCTTTAGGTCCCGGTCAGTCCATCGGATCCCAGGGTTTGGAGCCCTGACAGGAGTGTTACCCTGCGTGCTCCTGAGAGGGGAGCTCTGCAAGGGCTGGGGGTCCCCAGCAGTGGCCCCCCAGCTCAGGGCAGGGGAGAGGCTGCCCTTTAATCCCATCTCTCTGCTCCAGCATCCCGACATCCTGCTGCCAACAGAGCTCCCGTTGTTTACCCAACTCGGAGGAATCGGTTTACAAGGCTCACAAATACCCTTTTCACCTTTCCCATCAGAAAACACCTCCCGAAACAATGAGGAAATTGGACGCTGCCACCTGATCAGTCCCCAGGAACCTGCAGGGCCGGGAGCTGGGGCCGGGGCCGGTGGGGGGATGCCTGGCTGGGATGGTCCCAGCACAGCTCTGCGGGTGGGCAGCCACGGGTGCCACCCAAAAACCACCTCCAGGGGCTTCAAGGGATGAAGCTGCCGACAAGTGAGTGGAGGCCAGTGCTCCCCACCTGCTCAGCTGGCAAAAAATACTTGTTTTAAACTATAACAGCTGTAGTTAATTGTTCCTGCACCCTTGGAGTCCAGGAGGAAGGATGTTACCTGTGAGCTAGTGATGGTGCCAACCACAGACTCCCAGAATGGTTTGGGTTGGAAGGGACCTTGAAGATCATCCATGGGCATGGGCAGGGACACCTTCCGGGTTGCTCCAAGCCCCATCCAACCTGGCCTTGAACACTTCCAGGGATGAGGTGGGAATAAAGCTGGACCATCCTCCTGACTGGTGGGCGAGGTAAAGGAGGGTGATACAAGGTGAAAGCTGTTTTTCAGCATTAAGGTTGAGTTAAATTTTGTTGTCCTTATATTTTTCCCTCCCCACCTTAGAACAGAGAAATCAAACTGTCTTTTATGGAGGAACAGCATATTCCCCCCTCCCTCCCTCCCTCCCTGACATTACAGCGGGTGCTCTGAGGGCACGATGAATTTCCCTATTAATTTAGAAGTTGCTCTGTTCCTTCCTCCCGGTTAAGATAAATCTGAAGACGTGTCCTTGTGAAGACAAGTCAAGAGTGTAATTCCTTTTTGTCTTCAGCCATCCCTCTGAACTAAATTTCCTCGTCCCCAGAACTGGCTGAAATCCTGCGTTCAGGCAACACGCGACAATTTTTGGACTCTGCTTTATTCCTCTCTTTTTCTTGTGATAAATGTGGCTTTTTACTGTGTATTTTAAAGGAGAATTTCCTGGAGAACTGGCCTCTTGCATGGTGGGAGCTGGTGGTCTTCTCTAGGATGGTTACTACAAGCTGTTCTTGTGACAAGCAAAATTTTTTGGGAACAACCCTGCTTTTGGAGAAGAGAGAGGACATTAAGGGGGAAATGGAGGAGAAAAAAACAGGGAAATTGGAGGACAAAGGGAAATGTGTGTTGAGGGGGGAATTTGGCAGCCAGGGAGAAGCAGTCAGAGGGAGCACCTAAGAAGCCCCATGCACGGTGAGGTGGCTCTGTCTTGCTTGGTACAGGAGATCTGGAAGATGTTCCTGGGCTCATGTCCAGGCCGAAGCCATGTGCCTCTGGAGCTGGGACTGAGCGTTTTGTGGCAGGGATTCACCTTGTTGTTTTATCCTTCAAACAAATAAACCAAACGTGGGCCCTGGTCCTGGAGTTCCTCAGGTGAAGAAGTGCCAGCAGGATGTGGTGCTGAGATGTTCTCAGCTGCCTCGGTTGCTTCATGGCCCCTCCCCTGGTTAAAAATCTGCTTGGCCCCATCCCAACAGGCTGGTGTCATGGGGACCGGTTGGTTTGCAGGTGTTGGCCAAGGTTTTGGCCACGGAGGTGTAATAGGTCCTCCTGGTATGGAGATGAGGGTGGATAGGAGCCTTCTCCTCCTGCTCCGGCGGTGCAAGACATCTGCTTGACTTGTTTGTGGCTTCCTGTTTGGCATCTTCTGGGCAGGAGGGAGCTGGCAGGGGCTGGAGGAGGGAGCTTGAGTCACTGCAGAGTCCTGTGCCAGGAAGCCTCTGACTCAGCCCAGCCGTGGAGAAACGAGTGTGGGATCCAGCTGCCTGTCGGGGTGGGAACCCGGAGCGAGCGTGCAAGTGTTCACTTGCACTGCGTGTCTGCGGCCGGGGAGGGAGGGGCAGGGGCTGCTCCCCTGCTCCTGCCCCGCTCCAGCCTTGCGTCAGGGCTCGGGCCGTGGGTGGGGAAGCCTTTATCGCTCCCAAGGCTTTGGAAGCCCGTGCTGGCCACCGGCCAGGTGACCTACTTGGTAGTGTGAAGTGAAGCCTGGCTTACCTGCCGGCTGCCCCGCGGATGGAGCCGGGTCAGCATCCCACCTGCATCCCTGAAAACCCTCCAGGGGTCGAGTTCCCTACTCTCTCATGGTCACCTTCTGCCAGCATCATGGCTTGTGCAAAACTTCATCACTTCCCAAACCTGGTGTGGCCAAAGCCCTGCTGTACTGGTGGTACCAGGGTTGGGATGACCCCGACCGTCTCCCTGTGGCTGATGCCCCATTGTGGAGCTGCTTTGGGTAGTGCTGGAGCTGATGTGGTGGAGGCAGAGCTGCAGCCACCCAGGGAGGATGGGGGAAAACCCGCCTGAATCCAACCCCGTGAAGGGGATCGTACCCACCATCCCTGTGCCAACTCTCCTGGGCTGGGAAAGGGCGGGTGCCTGGGCTGCCCGTCTGATCTGGCAGCAAGGTGCACATGGTGTCTGTGTGTGTGTCCCGCTGCTACAGCTGGCACCGAGCTCCACAGCCCGTGCCAAGGGCATCGGGGGGTGCGTGGGCTCCGGCTCCGCCTGCCAGCTCCCAGCCCAGCGTGTGGATCTGCTGGGCTCCCGCAGCCAGAGGCCTGGTGCTGGTTCCAGCTCCGTGGCTTCTTGCTAAGACTTGTACTGGAGCCACAGAGCAGGTTGGTCTTGTGTGTTTGATCTTCCTTCCATGGGGCCTGCAGCTCCGGCTGGAGCAGCTGGCTGGGGGCAGAAGGTGTCCCGGACCCCATCCGACTGCCAGGATGGACTGGGACAAGGATGGGCCGAGTCTGAGAGTGGAAGGGAAGTGTGACCGTGCAACCAAAACACTTGCTTTGGTTTTTGCCATGCCCAGATTACACGAGGGAGTTGCAGCAGAGATAACTCTGCAGGAACATCCATTCCCACCTTATCTCCCATCAGGAACGCTTGTTGCCTACATCAAAGTAGATGATCTGCTGCTTCCCTCCTTGCTGCCCTAATCCTCTCCTTCATGCTGAAAAAACCTAATCAGAGCCTTGCCCCACCATAACGAGATCCGAATGCTAATTATCAGCATCTTGCCTTCCTTCCCTTCCCAATGCCCTGCCTTCCAGCCCCGAATAGCTTTCCTCCCTCCTTGCTGCTCTCCATCCGGTCCTCCCACGCTCCTGGGCACGCCGTTGAGCCTGGTGAGGCAGAAGTTGTCCTGCAGGATGCTTCCCTCCCTTCCATTTAAGGACAGGAATTCCTTGGGGAGCCGGGGCGTGGAAGGGATCCCTCCCTGCGCCCCATTGTCAGGACTTCTCCCTATGCCTAATTATTGCCTGTCCCTGCAGGAAGCTCCTTGCCTGGCCGTCGGGCAGAGCCACGGCGTCTCCAGCCCGCCTGCTCCTCAGCCCTTTGTGGGAAGACTACATTCCCTGTTGGATGCCAGGCTTGGGGCTGGGAAGGGTGCCTGCCCTTGTCGTGGCTGGCGAGCAGGACTGACCCCAGCCAGCCCTGGTTTTGTTGGAGGGAGCCCAAGCTGGCTCTGTCATGTGCTGGCATGGGGAGGGAAGAGGAGAACTTAATTCTGATGTCAAAAACCATCTTGCAGAGGAGAAGCAGGAGAGTTGAAGAACAAAATAAATGTTGTGAGTGGGGTGGGATGGGCTGGTGTGGCTCCTGCTCCAGCTCATGGTAACCTCTCACCCTCCTCTCTTCCAGGTTCATGACTGGGAAGGGGCTGGTCATCTACCCGGAGATTGGGGATAAACTGGACATTATCTGCCCCAAGGCGGAGCCGTCCAAGCCTTACGAGTACTACAAGCTGTACCTGGTGAGGAAGGAGCAGGCAGATGCCTGCAGCACTGTCATGGACCCCAACGTGCTGGTGACGTGCAACCGGCCCGAGCAGGAGATCCGCTTCACCATCAAGTTCCAGGAGTTCAGCCCCAACTACATGGGCCTGGAGTTCAAGCGGCAGCAGGATTACTTCATCACATGTGAGTCGCCCTCCTCCTCCTCGCCGCCGGCCCTGGCTCGGGAGGGCTGCGGGCGCCTGGACAGTGTCTCCAGGCACTCGTGTGTGACTTGGCTGGTGCAAAGAGCTGACACCTATGGAAAATATGTCCCGCTGGATGGGAGCAGGGGGAGGAATGTGTCACTGGCTGAGTGGGGTCACCGGTCCGTGTCTGGCTGCTCTGCAGTCCCTGCCCAGCTCGTGGCCAGGAGCAGCAACATGTCCCCAGGCGGGGTTGGCTCTGTGTGTCCGGAGCACTGTCATGCCTGGAGCTGAATTTTGCCGCCATCTTTGCTGGAGGTGTTGCAGGTCATTTGCAGGACTTTGCTTTGAGGCTTGGGAGAAAGAGGAATGGTGTCCAAGGAGATGCTTGTCCTTGTCTGTGGGTGCTGCCTCCAAGAGCAGCTGCGGCAGCAGGAAGTGCCAGTGGTGTGATCCAAATGGCTGTAGGATTCTGCACATTGGCCTGTCCCTTTTGTGTCTTAGTGCTTTTTATGGAGGGGAGAGGGAAGGAGGTTGGAATTTTCTTGGGGCCTGTTGTTTGTGTGTGCAGGGGACTATTGCAGCGGGGTGTACCTGCCTGTGCTGGCTCTGGTGTGGAAGGAGGAGGACGCTGGGGAGCTCGGCTGTGTCTGGGCAGTGCTGCCAGCTCACTCTTCCTCCCCTCCCCTCCTGTTCAGCCTGGCCGTTCCCGCCTGGCTGCGTGCGTGGCGTGTGTGCCGGCGGCAAAGGGCACGGTGACCGGCACAGGGGTCAGCCGCCCGCGCGGGAGGCGAGCGCCGGCCGGGAGAGCCGCTGCCTCCCCTCTGTGCACCGGGTATTTTTAGCCTGGAATCTGTGGGAGGGGGCGGCGAGGCCGTGGCAGAGCTGGGGGCAGCAGGGGCTCTGCGCGGTGCCGCGGTGAGGCTGCTGGTGTGGGCATCCCCAGCCAGCCCGGCTGGGGCTGGAGTTGTGCTGCAGAATAATTGGGAATAAACCTGATGCAGAGGAAGCAGCCGGGCCCGTCTTTGGCAGGTCAGCCCTGAGCCCCCGTGGGTTCCATCCTGGGAGGTTTTTCCTAGTGCTTCCTGATGTGTGGCTCAATGGTCAGGAATGATGGGACCCACAGGGGTTCTACTCCCTGCGTGGCCATAGAGATGCCAGAGTGGCTCCTGGATGGTCAGACAGGAAAGTTTTGCTAACAGGAGAGGTGACAGCAGGGAGGACCTGGCACAAAGAGCCGCAGAGCTGGGTTGGCACAACGTGGTACTGGCAGCGACCGTGGGCTGAGTCAGTGCCGGGCTGGACTCTGCCGGAGCGATGGTCACCAGGTCTGGGGACATCTGCCCCGTGGCACTCAGGGAACAGCATCTTTGCAGCCGTCAGCAATGCAGGGGGCCCTGTTTCCAGCCCGGGCACCCCAGAGATGGGTTTAGGATGCCAGAAGCACTGGCACAACTCCCATGCAGATTCCCATCTCCTTCCCGTATTTGGCACCAGCCTGATGGCCCTGGGATGCCACAGTTCAGCCCTTCGTGGTCCCACAGCTGATGAAAGGCTTGATTCAACACCAGCTTTGCCCACAGTGGGCAAAGAGGGGGAAGAGGGGCCAAAATCACAGCCTTGGGTCAGGCAAACATCTTGAAGCACTTGGTCAGCAGCTCCTCTGTGTTTGGGGGTCAAGTTCAAGCACTGATATGGTCATCAAGCTAACAAGGGCTGAAAGAAGAGGTCCTCTGAGCTACATCCCATGGGACCCTCAGGCTGTAAAGAGCCCTCAAAGACAAATATATTCCCCAAAACAAGCTCAGAAGTGGAGCAAAGCACTGGGAAGAAGAAATGTGGGATCCCTTGTATGTCATCCAAGTCCAGGAAGGTGGGGGCAGAGGGATTTACCAGCCTCTGAATTAGCCAAATTTTAAGGAGCTGTTTTGCATTTCACACAAAAACTCAAGTGAAAATCAACCTCCTGGAGCTTTCGGAGGCGTTTTCACAAGCAGCTGACAGCACGTTGCCGACTCCAAACGTGGCTCCCCAAGGGCCCCCGTGGCTTTGAGTCGGTGCCAGCTCCCCTCCAACGCTGCTGGCACACCTGGGGCACTGCAGGTGACCGGCTCTGGCTCGCTGTGGATCCGATGGGATGCACAGCTCGGATTTTGTAAAGCCAGCACAGCACAGTTTACAAAATCCCGGCTGTGCGTCCTGTCGGATGTTTGGCTGAGCCTTTTAAGCTGTTTTTTTTAATATAAAATCCTATTTATCCTCTATTTCCCAGTTCCAGGCTGTCTAGGGAAGCAGGGAGCGGGGTGCTCGGGGTATCCCTGTGGGGTGCCCCCCTGCCCTCGGGGGGCCGGCACTGCCCTCTGCCCCTCCCTTGGACCGTTTCTGACTTTAATTTCTCTTGACTCCTCCGTGCTTTGATGCGAAACCCCTCGGAGCCGGGAGCTGCCAGCTGAACTTTGGCCCCTGGGTGGGCTGAGGATGCTCCTGTGATCTGGCCATACCCTCTGCCGAGCAGCCCCAGGAGTTCTTTCTGCCAAGAAATAAAATAGCCAAAAAAACAAAGTCAAAAGTCTCCCGAGCAGACCACCCACGTGTTGTCTTTTTTTTTGTCCCCCCATTTTTTCCCTCCTCCCTCTCCCCAAGCTTTGCCTGGACACACAAAGGGTTTTTTTCCTTCCTTTTCATTTCTAAGCCGGGGAAGCGCCGCTGAAGCCGAGGGGAGCAGGACGTGTGCCGCTGGAAAACCTGCCCACCGGAGCCGGGGGCTTCCCGGGGTCCCTCCCATTCAGGGCTGCTCCTCACCCTCGCTTTGGACATGCCAAGCCTTGTTTAGGGACACTTTTATCACAGAGGGACACGGCCCCAGCCCTCGGCTTAGCAATGAAAAGGCTTTTGAAAGCTGATGTTCCCTGTCCCGTCCTCTCCGGAGCCTCGCACCGGCCCCCTCCACGCCAGCTCCAGCTCTCCATGAAAGCATCTTTGCTCCAGAGGCTGGGCAGGGGAAAGTGATGCTTCTTCCTAAGCCTTTCTGTAGGCACCATGCCCAGGGTGGGGTGCTGAGAGGGCAGAGGAGCTGGGAATTTGGGAATTGGGTGTTTTTCTCCATGACAGGCCATGATTTCTTCCATTCCTGGTCTCTCAGATGCTTCTCTGCCTGCCTTTGGTGCCTGGGTGGGATTCCCTGTCCCTGACATCCTGTCCCCTGCCTACAAATCCATCCTGCACCATGGGCAGACAGAGGGAAGTGTGTGCTGGTGGCTCTCTGGGGGGTTCCTGCTGCTGTGCTATGTGGGAGGTAGGAAGGTGAGGTCCAACAGGAAGGAATTCTTGCTTTTTTCCCCAAAGGAAAGTCTTTTTGGTTGTTCCTGGGCCAAACACAAAGTCGTGGGCAGGCTGCTGGGAGCATCCATGAGGACTCTGGGATGGTTTGTACTTGCAGAGTGGTGTGTGGATGCAAGTTCTCCTGTCATTCCCTGGCCAGCAGTGAGGTTTGGATCATTCACAGCATTGTCATCAAGGAGGGAGATGCTTTTGGTTCATCAGCAGGCACATGGTTCCTCCGCCCTCTGTCCCTGCAGAGCTGGTGGAGAGGCTGGTGGCTTGTGAATGGCTGAAATGGGAGGCAAGAATGTATCCCAGTGCTTAAAAATTATCCTTTTGATTGCGTTTTGGGCTGGCAGGAGCAAAAGGACACAGGAAGGGGAAAACTGAAGACCCTTCTGGGAAGATATTGTCCAGAGGAGAGATGGGGGTCCTGCTTTGGGCCTGCAGGTCCCCTGCCACAAGTGTGAGAGTGTGGCCATACCAACCTTTCTCCTCAGCCTTGGTTTTGTGGATTTGTGGCGATTTTCTCTGTTTCCTTGGCAGTCTGTGTCCCACTGGAGTGGCCTCCCCTCTCCCTGGTGCCTGTGCTCCCGGGATGCTCGTGGGCAGCTCCAGCCCTGCCAGGGCTCAGCCAGCCCTGCAGGTTCGGCTCCCTCCACCTCCCCTCCTAATTCACTCCTGCTCCTAATTGCGTTTGCTGCTCCTCTTTGAACTTGCTCCAGTTTCACTATCTCTGGTAATGAGGTGCCTGGATAGAGATCCATTAATCCCCATGTCCTGGCAGCAGGGTGGTGTGAGGAGGAGCTCCTGCTGTGGCTCCCTGCCATGTCGGAGCTCTGGATCACAGAATCAAAGAATAGTTTGGATTGGAAGGAACTTTCAAAGGTCACCTAGCCTATCCCTGGAATGCCCCATCCTGGAAGTGTCCAAGGCCAGGTTGGATGGGGCTTGGAGCAACCTGGTGTAGTAGGAGGTGTCCCTGCCCATGGCAGGGGGATGGAACAGAATGATCTTTAAGGTCCCTTCCAATGCAAACCATTTCGTATCTTCAGCTCAGTCAGGTCTCTGAGATGTGTGTTGGTGGTGCCCAGCTGTGCTGGTGCTGCTGTGCTCTGGCAGGGATCTGCCTGGGTGGCACATTCTTCAGCCTTGTGCTTGCTCCATCCTCAGACACAGTTCCCCAGTTCATTCTCTGTTTGGTGTTGGTGTTGTTGGTGATCCTGGAAGCCCCTTCTGTGTTCAGTGGGGTGTGGGACCATGGAGACCCCCAGACAAACCTCACTCAGCCCTTTGGTGCTCTCCAGGCAGCTGTTTGCAGATGTGGTGGGCAGTGCCAAGGTGTTCTTCCAGGTGGGATCTCTCTCCTGTCCCTCTGGCAAGCCCCTGGGCACGGCCGCAGTGTCTCACCTCTCCCCTGAGCCTCTTTAAAGCACAAAGGCCTTGTTTGATGACAATGCTGAAGTAAAAGCGAGGCCCTGGTAGATGTTTCCCCATAAATCCAATGCGTTTGCTGTTTATTGTGAGTCTTTAAGCCCTTCAATCCATTTTTGATGTATTAACGTCCGTAATCCAATCTAACGCTTTTTGGCAGCGGGATCCGGCGGGAACGGATGTATTACCAAGTGTTGCGTTAAACCCCTTGTCTTGCATTTCTGTTTTTAGATGCAATTAGTCTTAACCTGGCAAGAGTTATTTGTTGTAAACCAGCGCTGCTGCTGCGACGCAGCTTCGTCCCTGGGCCGCGCTACATCAGCATTTTCAGTGTGGAGAAAGGGGTCACCTATGGACTCCAGCTGCCAGGATTGTCCTTCCTCCCTTGGAATTTTTTGGGACACGTTGCCATACTTGCCTTTCTGGCTGTGCTCCTCCAGCTTCCGTTGGTTTGGGAAGCCTTTAGCCAGTGCCAGTGTGTGTCTGTGGGGCCACTGGAGCTCCTTCCTGGGATTTGATAATTTCCTCCCTGGTTCCTTGGGATGGGGGCTGTGCCGGGGGGGTTGTCAGCCCGCCAGCTCTTTGCTGATTCATTTGAATGTGGCCACTTTCATGTGCTCCTCATCTTCCATCCCACAACTTGTTTGGTGGAGATGAGTTGAAAGCCCAAGTGCTGTTTGATGCTGTGATGGGAGCTGTGAGCTACTGCTGATAAAAACCCAATTAACCGGTTTCCTCATTCTTCCCCCAAACGGGTGCCAAGTCCTCGGCCATACCTGTCACATACCTGGGCCAAGCAAAGCCTGGTGGCATCCATCTGGTTTTGGGGCTTTGCTCTCTATCCCTGTCCCACTGGGAGCTGATGGCAGAGGGTGGGTGGGACCCTCTCCTGTGGGAGATGCCGCGTGGGAGCCGGTGGATCTCTAACGTGTCCCACTCCCGACTTCAAAGCCGGGCCTGGACATGTCAAACCCAAATAATGGCCCTGAGACAACACGCGGTTCCTTGTCTTGGAGCCTTGTCTGAAGACCGTGACCACAGTAAATGCGATTTTGTTGAGCCCTGTCCCTTAAGCCTCTGCCTCTTTTCTCTTCTCCTCCTCCCTCCTGACCTTTTCGGCTCAGCACTGTCCCCGGACAGCCCCTGGCAGCTGATCTCATGGCTCAGCCTTTCATGGCCCTAATAGGGATGAAAAGCCCCCTCCAAAAGGGCCGGTGTCCTGCACCCGGCCGGGAGGTAAATTCCCTGTGCTTTGATCTGCTCTGGGGCCGGGGGGCCCTGCCTGCCACAAACACCCAGCCAGGGGTCCCTGTGCCCGCTTAACTCCCTGGCTGCTGGGCAGCCTGGCCCTGCCCACAGCCCTGGCACAGCCAAGGGCTCTGGACATGGGCACTGGTTTGTGTCTGCCCAGGAAATGGGGCTCCCTGCATCCCAGGGTGCTGTTCCCCACGAGAAACGATTTCCAAGAGCATCTCTTTGGCACTGTCACAACACATTAGCAGAAAATAAAACGTGTTTAACTCCTCAGTGCTCCTGTAAACAGAGGTGACGGGCAGAAGTGATGTGCAGGGGTGATGGCGGTGAAGAAGTGACATGTCCCACTGCATCAGCTGCCCTCACTCCTGGGACACTGGGAATCTGCCTGTCCCCCAAGAAGTGCTCCCTTGGCAGCTGTGTAGGGGCCCACACCAAAGCAGCCCCTTAGTTTTTGTGGTGCATCCTCTCTTTCCCTTCCTCATCCTCCCCTTTAGCCCTTGCTCCCCCAGCACATCTGCAGCCGGAGGACATGGAGATCCCAGGGCATCTCCTGGAGCTGCAGCTGCACAGACCTTGGCAGATCTGGCTCTTCAGCAATGGTCACTTCTGAGGGCTTCCTCTGTGACACTGGAAGAGAGATAATGTGGCTCGTTTTGGATTAAACTTTAATTAGGAGACTCTCAAGGCAGAAGCAGCCATCAGCTGGGCAAGGAATTGAAACAAATCCTGGCATACTGTTGCATCCAGGAGATCTGTGCATGGATAAGTGCAGGCAGCTACTTCCTTGGCATATTTTTAAAAATGACCACTTCATCCAGACCCTCTCCCTGGGCTTTTCCCCTGGGATCCCCATTGCACTCTACTGCCCCTGTAGCTGCCAAAGTGAGGGGAAGAGGCTTGTAGGGACCACTACAGCTCTGACCTGGTGTGGAAGGGTCCATGACAGTGTGTGCTGGGTCCTTTTCCATGCCCAATTTCTAAGGATCTGTGTTTGTCCACCTCTGGACCGGGCAGGGCTGCCCAGGCAGTGTGAGGCACCTCTGACACCTCAGCTTTCCGGGGTGGATTGGTGTCTCTCTCCATTCCAAGTCTCTTTGCCCTGAGAGTGCTGGTTTTGCTGCTGCTGTGTAATGACTGTGCTCTTTGATCCCCCCTGGCAGTGCAGAGCAGGGGTTACAGAGCTCGTCCTTGTCTGGATAGTCAGGGGCTTATTTGGCCTGTATTGGAGATTTCCAAATCCTGCAGCTCAGGGTGTTGCTGGAGACCATTCCATGCTGGTGTCCTGGAGCAGAGGGCTGAGACCAGCTCCCGGGGTCCTGCCATGTGTGCTCTGTGGGAGCAGTAGGTCAGTGGGCTCCTGCTCCAGCTGCTGTGGGGTGAAGCACTGAGGGCCAAGGGTGATCCAGCTCCAGGCTGGGCTCCTGTGCGTGCACGGCCACAGCAGAAGCAGTGCCTGGGCTGGCTCCTCTCCCAGCCATGGGATTATTTGCATCTCTTAGCCAGGAGTTGCACCCATGTCACCTCCCCACTTCCAGCAGGTTCCTGGTGCTTATGCAAAGTTTGCCTTTAATTGCAGTGGGGTTTCCTCCAGGAGCTCCTGTCCCTGCCTGGGGCAGGGCACCTCCCGGGCTCCCAGGCTCTCCAGGCAGCTGGAGCTTCCAGAACATTTGCACATGAATCAGCCTCTCCATCCCTGATAACCTGGAGTTCTCCCTGAGCCACTGGAGCGAGGATGGAGCCCTTAGTGGTCTCCGGGGGCGGCGTTGGCTCCCTGTGGGGAGGAGCTGGCTTTGAGGACAGCACTGTCCTTCTCCATCCCCTTCCCAAGGGATTTCTGAGTCATCTTGCAGATGTTTTCCTACCTAACAGGAGAGATTTACACCCTGTTAAAAGGCAATAAGCGCTTTCCTTCCCTCCTGCTCCCAGAGGGGCCCACAAATGACTCTGGCAGAGCATCAGGTGGGGAATTACGTGGCACTTTCTTCCCGACCTGTAACCAGTTGCTTGGGGCGACCACAGAGACTGCACAAATCATCTTCCCCTTCCAACAGCGTGCAGTTTTTTTGGAAGGAGAGGATAGACCTGAAGACAAAGGGTTTATTTAGTGCCGTGTTCCCCCTGCGCTGGGTGGGGAGCAGGACAGGAACGTCTGAAGCTTCCACAGCTCGTCCACATGGACATCTTGCAGTGCTGCTGCTAAAGGGCTTGTGAGCGAGTCAGCAATCTGTGGTCTTGCAGCCAAGATGTGCTTTCTGGCCTGGATGAGATTCCCTGCAATATAACAGTGACTCTTAATTATGATACTAATTAGGGTTAGCTATAATTTTCCACCAGAAAGCTGATATAATGGGAAATTAGGTTTTCACTTAAGTGTTATTTGTGTTAAAGTGTCTTTTTCCATGGGATACTTCAATGTTTGCTGTTGTTCTCCCTTTGCCCCAGGAAAACATGTGAGATAGTGGAGCTGTAGCAGGTGAGGATGAGTGTGGTTTGTGTTCTCCTCCCTTCTCCCCGCTGTCACTGGCTGGCACTGCCAGCCCTGCACTGTGCATGTGTCCCTCCACTCCCTAGAAAGAATGGGGCTAATTTAACCTTGTAATTTGATTTTGGGGATGCTGACCTTGGCCAGGGGCAGGTGAACCCCATCCCAGCCAGACCATCTATTTCCAGCAGCGCATTTGAACTGGGGATTTTCCCGCTGCGTTTGCTGGAGCAGGAGTGTGTGCTGGGATGTCTGGATTCCCGGGGCTCCACGGACTGTCTGAGAGTGACTGCAGGGATGGGCAGTCACTGCCCAGTATAGGTGGGGAGGAACAGAACGATCCCAGCTGGCTCCCTGGCACTGTGCTGGCTGTGTGGGCCCAGCCGTGCCCCTGATGCCAGGGTGGTGAGCAGTGGGGCATTCCTGGGGTCAGCGGTGCTGGAGGAGCAACCTCCTCTTTCCATGCTGGACCGGGTGGCTGGAGCAGCTCTGGAGCAGCTCTGGAGCTGGCAGGGGGCTGTGTGAAACCCAAGCCTTGCACCTCCTGTGCCGAGCGGGGACGGGGCAGGGCCGGGCTGGCTCAAACACACGTTTCGGGGGCCGGAGGGCCCCTTCCCAGCGCAGCTGCCTCGGGAAGGCTGGAAAGCTGCTCCCGGCCCCGCTGGCAGCGTGACAGCCTGGGGGACTCCCCCCGCACAGCCCCTGCCCCAGGCCTGGCAGCCACCCCAGCCAGTGTGCTGGAGCTCATGGAAGGGGCTGGGGAGCTGTGTGCAGGGGGGGGGCATGTGTGTGAAATGGGGGGCTCATCTCCCCACAGCAGGGCAGTGAGGAAGTAGCAGTGATAGTGATAGTGATATTGATATTAATATTAATAATAACGTGGTGCTGTGAGCAGGGGCTGTGTGTCCCTGCTGCCAGGGAGGAGCAGGAGGAGGAGAAGGGGCTGTAACCAAGCCGAGCTCCCTGGAGGCCCCGGGCAGTTTGTGTGCAGCAGAGCGGGCGGGTGCCTCTGCTCGGTGACCTGGAAGTGGCTCCGTGTTCCCTGGGGTGCCAGCCCTGCTTGGGATGGGGGAGGAGGGAGCTCGGTGCCCATGGTGGGTTGGGCACCAGTGCAGCACCTCTGTGTCAGCACCAAGGGACATAAAACAACTTGAAGGACCTGGAGGAGAGGGGAGGTGGCAGGAGCTGGATTTTTATTTTAGGTAGAGTCTGTTTGTGGATTCCTGCAAGGATCTGTGGTGCTGTGTGAGCACACTGAAGATGTGTGGCACATCTCCAAGGTGACCCCATAGGGTCTTCACCTGTGCCAAGAGGGGCTCTCAGCCTGGCACGAGTGTCCTGGCTGAGCCAAGGCTGCTCTGCACCAGCTGCCCCTTGCCAGGATCAGTTCCTCAGCTCTTTTGGGATCGGGGTCAGGCTGCAGGGTACCGGTGGGTGCTGGTGGGATGCAGCCACCTCACTCAAAGTGATGGAAACACAAACCTTGTGCAGGTCTGGGGACGAGGGGGGCTTGGAGGAGGTGTCCGGGCTGCGGCCACGCTGTGCTTGGCTGGGGCTGGAGCAGGGCTGTGGTGCACAGATGGAAGAGTGATTAAGAGCAATAAAAGGAAAGAGACTTGGATTCGCTACAGTCTCAGCACATTAATTGTGCTTTGGGGCCCAAATCATAACGCAGCCCTGCTAGAGGGAATCCAGGAGAGAAACCAAACATCTCGCTCTGTCCAAGGCTGACCATTTAAGAGACCCTTGCCTTCATCTCCTGCCAGGTATTACTTCCAGCGTCTCCCATCTGCCAAAACCCGAGTTCTCCTTTGAAATATTTTTAGGGGAGGAAGAAAACCTCTGGTGACACTGAGTGCTGGTGTGGGGAGGCAGTGAGATGGGACAGCACATGGCATCGCCTGCTTAGAGATGGGACCAAGGGGTTGTGAGGGCTCTCAGTCATCTATCCTGGCTCCTGGTGTGTGTCACGAGGCTGCACTTGGTGTGAGGAATGCCAGGAGTGGGGGTCCTGTCTGTGCTTCCATGGTGGCTGAGCATCTCCTCTAAATTGACAAGCAATTACATGGTTAATGGTATCACTGGTAAATCCTCATCACTCACCAGCTGGGGCTTAATGCTCCATTAGAGAAAGGCATCTGATGGCTCTGGGGGCTGGGAGAGGCCTTGCTCTCACTGAAAGTCACCTGGCCAGTGGTTAATTTTACTCTCCCAGCCCTACAGCCAACCTGTGAATCCCTCCAGAGTGGAATAGGGCTGGAAAATGCTCCTGTACACTCGGTGTCGCTGGAGCTGGATCAAGCCTTGCTCCTGTGGTGAGTGGAGGTGACAGTGTTGTTTGAGACCTGCCATTTCCTATTGCCTGGGTATTCCCAGCTCCCTGCCTGGTTCCTTCGTGGTGTCACAGCTCTACCTCCTGCTACCGCTCTGCAGCTGCCTCTCTCCAGCTCAGGGCTCTCCCACCTCTCGTGCAGCTGCTGCTGTGCCTGTGGATTTAACCTTTTCCTCCTGTGTTCCTGTGGGTTTGCTGACGCTGGATTCCATGGGCAGCTGAGGATTGGGGGTGTCAGCACCGCTCCCCCTGAGCGAGTGGCACGGGTGCTTTGGGAATCCATCAAGTGCCTCTTGCATCCCGTGTGTTCACTGGAGCTGGGCTGACCTGATCCTGGAGCCTTCTGCTCGGGCTTCTTCCAGTGGGAAAGCAGGAAACAGAGTGGGACGACCAGCTCTCCATGGCTGAGCTTCACAGGGAACCACGCTGGAGGAGCTTTCACCCCTGGGTCCTTGGGGACCCCTGGCCACAGCCCCCGCCTGCCTCTGGACCTGCTGCTCAGCACATCCCCCTGTCCTGCATGCTCAAATCCAGCCCACCAGCCGATGGACTCTTCACCATTTGGATGGATTTTGGGATTTGGACTTTCGGAAGCCCAGCCAGCCGTGTGGAGCATCCAGCTTTGCTCTGACCCGTTGTGGATTTATACGGAGCGTGGCAGTGTGTGTCCTTGTTTCCAGAGGCCATTCCAAGACCATCACTGTGGGTTTTACAAGTGTTTTGCCCTTTTAGCTGCTCCTTTTTATGTTCCCTCAAGCAACTGCTTCATTTTTCCAGTGGTTCCCTCTCAAAGCTACTTTCTGCTTCATCATTACCACAAGCAGAACAAGAACCTTCGTGCCCAAGTCCCGTGTGTGGGGCGGGAAGGAGGATGCTCAGCTGTGTCCCTTTGTCCATCCCCCTGGCTCCAGCTGCCATCCCTGTGACTCCAGCTGCTCCCTCTGTCCTCTTTGGACCTTTAAGGTTTTTGTTGTATCCAGGCTCAGTGTCTGTGTAGTTATTTGGATGAATTACTCTCTCCTGTCACTGCTGCCTTTGTGGGATCTCCTGACTTCCACCCTCGAGCCACGATGACTCTGTACCTTGTTTTGATATAATTAGGTAATTATTTATCAATAAGACTCACGAGGCCTTGCAGAGGCTGGTTTTTACGGACTGCCCCGTTCTCCCTGAATGGATGAACCTCTTCAACATGGAGCAACCCATGGCCTGGAGCTGGGAAGCTGGGAAACTGTTTGTGGAGCTGCTTCAGTGCCATGAGCTGGGATGTATCCACTTATTTCACCCCCAGACCAGTGCCTCTGGCCTGGGAGAACTGGGCTGCCGGACTCTCTGCTGGAGTTCTCTCCCTGATATGTTTTATGGGGAGTCTGAGCTCAGGGCCCTCCTGGTTGGATTCTGAAGAGCCTGTGCAGGCTGCTGGGGGCATTCCTCCACATTCCCAGGTGTTTGTGTGGGGATTTGTGCTGACAGTGCTCCCCTTGGATCGCCCGCCAGCGGATCCCAGCTGCCTGGATGCACAGCTCCATCCCGGAGCCGTGGGAGAGGCGATAACTCAGCGTATGGCCCAGGGACTCTGTGATCAGTAGAACATTTGCTGCTGCTTCAGGCGAGAGCCTGCATTGCACAGAGGTGTTTGGAAAGAGCTGATGGACTTGGAGCTGCTTCCCAGCAGGATCTGGATGTGCTTTCCAGAGTAACCCAGCGTGGAGGCTCATGGAGGCACCCCAGGGTCCTGTTGTGGGAAGGGGAGTGCGGAAGGACGACCTTGCTCCATACTCCAGCCTCTTCCTGTCCCCGCACTGACACCCAACAGGGTCCAATGGATTCATCCCAAATTTCCACTAGACACTCACCCTCCCACACCCCCCTTTTTGGAGGATGGAGGCAGGAATTGGGCTGCATGGGGAACCTGAAACCCCGGGGCTGAGCTTTGGCGTTGAGGCTCGGGGAGGTGTTGGCTGCGCCGTGCTGGCCAAGTCCTGCCTTGTGTCTGGAAAAGTCTCCCTGTAGCTCCGGGATTCTCCGTCGCATCGCATTCCACAGCTCCGCCTGGGTTTCCTTGCTTCCCTGGGTGAACAAATCCCTGTGCTTGGATTTGGTGGAGCACTGGGATGCCACGATGGATGGAGGTGCCAGTTTGAGGACCATCCTGATCCCTGGGCAGGGCTGGCTGTGTGCCAGCACCACTCCAGGGCCTTTTTGGGCTCAAAAACCAGATTTTTGAGTGTGTTCAGTAGAATCTGCCCTTTAAGTGCTTAATCCTGCAATCCCCTGGTTTGGGTTTTTGATCTCTCCTGTCCCCCCTGCCCTGAGCTGTCCCCACTGTGGCAGAGGGCTGGAGGGTGGGGCTATTCCCTGTGGGATGGCAGTGGGAGCTGTGTGGTTCTCTGCACTCCCGCAGCATCCAAAGGCTTCAAAATCTGTGCCGGCTACAGCGAAAAGTTAATGTGAATTTAAGTGACTTCTGCCCTGCAATTAGAGCCCCTGGAGCCCACTGGGGCTCTGAGTTTACATTCTTCACCGAGGCACAGGGTGTAATTAGAGATGTATAATTTAAACTGTGCATATGCAAGTGTTCCCATTCTGCACCAGGAGCAAAGGAAATTATCCAGGAATTAAAGGGGGAGGAGGGTGCAGGCAGGGAGAATGGCTCACTTGTGTGGATGTGGCAGTGAGGGGAAGCTGGAGGGATCACGTCCTCACCGCTACAGGCAGCTTTGAAAGGGCAGGAGCTGGGAATTCGGTGGGCTCCAGACTGGGGTGTGAAAATGTGGCTGTAATGTGGGGTCAGGGGTGAGCCCCCGTGGTGGGGGGTGCTGGGGGAGAGCTGAGACCTGGCAGTGCCAGGGGACAGCAGGGACCTGCCTGGCAGTGCCCATGGAGAATTGGAACCTGCCCAGTGGTGCCAGGGGACAGTGAGTACCTACCCCCCTGTTCTCCCAGGACTCTCATATAACGTTCCCTCTCTTTCCTTGCAGCCACTTCCAACGGGACACTGGATGGCCTGGAGAACCGGGAAGGAGGGGTCTGCCAGACACGCTCCATGAAGATTGTCATGAAAGTGGGGCAGGGTGAGTCCTGCTGCGCCCTGGGGTCTCCTGCTGCCCCTGAACTGGGGTCCCTGTGCTGCTCTGGGGGTGGTTCAGGATTCTGGGGAAGCTGAGGCCACGCCAGCTGCTCCTGGGAGCCTGGGTTAGTTCCCCAGAATTCCATTTTTAGGATCTTTTCTCCTCCCTTTTTTCTCTTGCCAACATCACACATGTGCAGAGCGCTGGGATTAAAAGGGAGTGATTGTTCCCGGTCACCTCGTGGTCCGTGGCCCAGTGGGAAGCAAACTTGGCATGGGACCCATGAGCTGTGCAAGTGCCTCAGGGAGGGGCTGGCACAGGCAGTGCCCCCGTGACTTCCCGGGTATCTGAGGAGGGGTTGGAGCTGGGCAGGGGTCAGGGATTGGGCTTGGCAGCTCTCAGCTGTCACTGGTGGCAGTGGGACACCAGGGATATCATCACGGGCTCTGCTCCTGGAGCTCCTGCTCCCCACCACCTCCCATCCTGAGCTGCCTCCCAGCCCCAGCCATGCCCCAGGCTTGTTTCAGCCCCAACTCGGATGTGCAGCTCCTGATTCTGCTTCTCATTATTGTGTTTGCACATTGGGGCCAATATTTATAATAAACAGGCAAAACTGTGCTGCAGCCTTGGCCTCCTGCCTGCCCTTCCCTTCCTCCCCCTGCCCGAGCAAGAAACCTGCCCCAGCCCACGCACAGGAGCTCCGAAAACAGAAAACCAGGGAATTAGGGTGGGGACCTGCTTCCCACAAACCCTGGAGCAGCTCAGCCTTGCTTGGTTGCTCTCAGCATCTCCCATCGCTCCTGTACCCCGTGGGAGCAGCTGGGATTTAGGGGCAGTTGTTCTTCAGGGGCAGAACAAGCTGCTGCCGTTCAGGTGGAACTGAGGTTTCTCATCCACCCCTCCCTCCCCCTTTCCCAGATCCGAACGCGGTGATCCCAGAGCAGCTGACGACGAGTCGGCCGAGCAAGGAGTCGGACGACACGCTGAAGGTGGTCACACAGAGCCCTCGCAGCAAGATCCCGGCGGTGGAGGAGCCCGGCAAGCCAGGTGGGTCTCCCAGGGCCCCCTGCAGAGGGATGGGGCTCTGTCTGCCACGGCTGGAGGATGCCAGCCTTGTTGCAAGGGATCCCAGGGATACCAGACTCTCTGGATCAAGGATCTGGATGGGTTTCCCCGGAGCATTGTGCCCATCTCTGCCATCCCTGCTGATCACAGCAGCTCCTGCCCCAGCCCAGGGACCCTCAGGCCTGGCACAGCCTGACTGTGGTGTGGAGCAGCTTGGGTTTGTTTTCCCAGCTCCTGGCAGGAGCTTTGCAGGGAAGTGCTGTTTCAGCACTCTGCTTCCTCCTCCTCCTCCTCGCTGCCCATCTGTTCCTCACAGGACATCTGAGAGGGCTTGGAGGAGGTGAGGTCCTTGGGTTTGTGAGCCGAGCCCATGTGAGAGCCCTTTGAAAATGGTTTCCTGAGTTCCTGACCCCACTGAGAGCAAAATGAAATCAGGCAGAGCAGGGAAGAGCTGCTTTTTTCTTCCCACCTGGATCAGCCTCCCCTCAGGGGCCGTGGCTGCACTGCCCTGGGGGTCAGTAATAGGATATTGGGGGGTTCCAGTTGTCAGGGCCCACTTTCAGCAGGACATCCAGGTTGGTTTTGGGGAGCAGGGGCTCCCGGGGTGCAGGTTGGTGGTCACCTGGGCACGAGCAATGCTCTGATCCATAGGCTGGGAGATGGAAAGGGGGAGCAGTGATGTGGAGTGAGAGAGAGGACATATGGTTCCCCTCCCTGTGGATGCTCAGGGTCCTGCCTGCCCTGCCCAGTCCTTCCCAGGGATGTGTTGGTCTGACTGGGATGGAAGGTGGTGAGAGGCTGCTGTCCCATGGGGGGTGAGGGGCTGCTCCCCTCCCTGGGAGCACGGATGTTGTGCTAAGTTTGGGGGGCACAGAGGGTCTCCGATGGGCGATGGGATCCCAATGCATGGACAGAGCATGGAATTGGGGGCCTGGCAGGGTCTGAATCCCCTCTCCCTTTGCCTTGCAGGCTCTGTAAACCAGGATGGCCAGGAGACCCAAGGTCCCAGCGACGGCTTCCTGAGCTCCAAGGTGGCCGTGTTCGCGGCCATCGGCGCCGGCTGCGTCATCTTCATCCTCATCATCATCTTCCTCGTCGTGCTCCTGATCAAGATCCGCAAGCGGCACCGGAAGCACACGCAGCAGCGAGCCGCAGCCTTGTCCCTCAGCACCTTGGCCAGCCCGAAATGCAGCGGGAACGCGGGCTCGGAGCCCAGCGACATCATCATCCCCTTACGGACTACAGAGAACAACTACTGCCCGCACTACGAGAAGGTGAGCGGGGACTACGGGCACCCCGTCTACATCGTGCAGGAGATGCCCCCGCAGAGCCCAGCCAACATTTACTACAAGGTGTGAGGAGCAGCCTGGCAACGGCCGATGCAGGAGCGCGGGAGCGCCGGGCGCGGGGGCCGCCCGCCCCGGGCTGGCGCCGAGGGAGGAAGCGAAACGACCCCCCCGGCACGGTGGGGCAGCGCCGGGGCTGCGCCGGGGAGCGCACGGCTCACGCTCACGTGCTGATTCCCCCCTTTGTATTTAGTTTTGTAGTTCTCAGCTTTTGTAATCCCGAGACTCGAGGGTGAGCCTTCAGCCTCCTCTTCTTCTCCAGACTGTGGCCGGCCGTGGGGGCGGGCGCCGTGCCTTTCCGTGCTCGGGACACCGCTGGCAAACCCGGAGACTCCACCTCCCCTTTCCGTTCTGGGATTTTCCCTCCGTCCCTGCTGAAGTGTCCGTGTGCCGGCGCCGCGGGGTCCGGGAGCCTGGAGCGACGCCGGGGCCGTGTCCGAGGAGCAGCAAGCGGCCGCGGGGGGATGAGGAGGAGGAGGAGGAGGAAGCTTTGCCACGGTGCCAAGATGCAGACAACTGTGCAGGGAGGAAGCTGGCAAACCCGATTTACTACTACTACTATTATTATTATTATAATTATTTTAATTTTTTTGTAACATTTTTGTTTTTGTGAATTCTGGGCGGGACTCCGGCCCGCTGCCTTCGGGCACACGCCATCACCTCCTCCAGCACACCGGCCCCCCGGCCCCGGGGCACGTCCCGCTCCCACCGCTGCCCCTGGAAACCTTTGTGTTCGTAGCTGTTGACTCCTGTTTTAGTCTCTTTATAAAAAGAAAGAAAGAAAAAAAAATTCTATCTCCACCCTGTCTCAAGCATTCAGTGCGTGAGGGGCCGGGGCTCCTCCTGCCCGTGCGGAGCAGCTGTGGCCCGGCAGCTCTTCCCGACCCCTCCGGAGCATCCTGCTGTGGAGAAAAGCCTTCAGGTTTCCACTGGGCTGGAGCTGAGCCTGCTGGAAGCACAGTAGGGGGTGGCAGGGGGTAGCTGCAGAACCCCCAAGATGGCCATGCTATGGGCAGTTGTCCTTGGAAAGAAAAAAACTGGAAAACAAACATTCCCGACCTGCAGCTCGTGCCAGGGGGTATCAGGAAGAGGCCGGCACTTGGGGCTGGAAGCCCCCGTGGAGGCTGGAGTGCCAGGCTTGGGTTGGTTGGGAGCTGAGCCAAAGGCTTTTCCATGCCTCTTGGTGAGACCTGCTTTGGGGACCAGCCTCTGCCATACCTGTCCCCACACCCTGCTCCTGGCACAGGAGCATCCTTGTCCTGCCACCTCCCGGGGGTCCCGCAGCCTGGGCTCCCCTGCCCTTGCCTTGCCCATCTCCTGCCCAACACTGGACGGGGTTGAGCTTTCCTGGTGGGATCATTCCCAGCTCCCTCTTCCTGGGAGGACCTGCCGGCACTGTGGCTGATGCCCATGGGCATGGTGGAGCTGGCAGTGCCCTGTCACCCACCTGTCCTCTGGCTGTCCCCCCCTTCCTCACTTTCTTTTCCTTCCAGCAGTAGCTGCTTTTGCTCAGGGAGCAGGAGTGGGGCCGGCAGGGCTGCTCTGCCCGGGCTGTTCCCGCCTGTCCCCAGGGCCCCCAATCCCACGTTAGGAAGTGCCCAAAGAGCGAGGGAGCTGCTCTGCTAAAGTGCCTTGAGAGGAGTGGGCAGGGGCGGGGGGCAGAGCAGGGACAGGGGGCCCAGTGGCTCGGGGTGTCCCGGTGACTCGGGGGTTCTGGTGGCTCGGGTGCGGTGCTGGGGTTTGGCCCCCAGCGGGATGGGAGCATCCCGGGGTGTCACACTGTTGGGTTTGGGGAGTTCTAAGGCAGGAATTAGGGCTGGAGCAGAGCAGGGTGTCCCAGCTCTCCTCCTGCCCTCAGCATCCTGAGGTGATTTGGCTTCCAGGGCCCCAAACCAGCTGCTTCCCTAGGGAGGGATGAGCCATAGTGGGTGCTCCTCCCTGCCCTGCCCCTCTCCCTGCTCCCCCTGTCCCACCACTGCTTTTCCCCATGTAGCACCTTCCGTCCCTCTCTCCATGGCATCCGTGCCAGTGCTGCCCACCCTTGCCTGGGAGCCATCCCCACCAGGACACCCCATTCATTCCCTGCTGGGGGATGGGATCTGCTCTTGGAAATCCCAGAAAATTGTGTCTTAAAAAAATCTCCCTTTTCTTCTCCCATCTGCCAAACCTTGGCCTGTGGTTCCCAAAGTGGCAGAGGCCTGGCTGGGTGGTGGTGGCAGCCGTGACAGTGACAGTGGAATCCCTGGGGAGCAGGGGCTGGAGTGGAGGGGCAGGAGAGGGACAATGTAGTTTTGGTTTGGTTTTGGAGACTATGGGACAGAATCTGGCCACAGGTTGTACCAAAAGTGATCTGACAGTGCTGGTGGCTTCCCACAGTGGCCATCCCCAGCTGATGTCCCCATCAGTCCAACTCCTGCTGGGAACAGCTGGAAAACCTTGTAAATATGTGAAGGGTGAAATCAGAACTCTTGGTTTTTGTTGAGCACCTCAGGCTGCTGGGTCCTGGATTGGAGTGTGTCCTCGGGTTCTTTTTATGGAAAGTATTGAAGTTTGGTTGATTTTTTTCTTTTTTCTTTCCTTTT
>VYXB01008332.1:284116-315438 GCA_013397135.1 Pachyramphus minor
TGGGACAGGCATCTGGGTGCAGCTTTGCCTTCCCTCCCTGTCTGCGAGGAGCAGGAGTGGGGCTGGAGCTCACCCCAGGCACTGGAGGGGGGGCTGTAGGGGTGGGAGGGGGCAGCACCAGGGGGTCCCTTCTTCCAGCAGCCTGGCACAGTGTGTTCCCACTGGATCCTTGGCTTTGGGGGCTGCTGGCCACCCAACCCCCCTCCATGCCCAGGAAACCCATCCCAGGGGCTCAGCAGTGCTCAGCACCGGTGTTTGCCAAGGTCTCGTGCCAAGGGGCACTGTGGGACCCCCACTGCCCCATCACGGGCACGGGAGCTGCAGATGTTGCTGCAGGCTGGAAGCAGCCTTTTCACTGGTGCTCAAGAATTTTCCTGGAGAGACAATCAGCTCAGCCCCCAAGCCTTAGCACATTACAATAACATCAAGATTAAATGGGATATAGGAACAGCTGTCCTAAAGCTCCTTAAAGGATCTGAACAGATGTAACAAAAATAGATTTACATTTAATTTATTAAGTTTTTCCTCCCTTAACATTTAGATAATTTGGTTTTTTAATAGTGTTTTATCTCTGCCTGGGCCTCCCCCTCCCCCCTGTGAACCCCAGTTGTTCATTCTGCAGCACAGTCAGGAGGAACAGCCCCATTTCAGGGACTGGGAATGCTGAACTGGCCGTTTTGGGTACATTCACATTTGGATCAGCTGCCCGGCTGCAAATGAGATAAATGTGCAGAGCAGAACTAGGGCAGTGCAGCGCTCAGAGCGACGTCGGGCCTGACCTTGCTCAGCCTGGGCGGCTGCAGGCGCCTGCCTGTGGCTGAGGGAGCTGATTCCAGGCTCTGTATCCCCGGATCTGCTGCATGACGGGAGATGGAGGGAGAGAGATTTGCTCAGCTCCACCACACGGAGGTGGGGAGAGGATGTGATGACTCCCTGTAAACACGTTTGAGGGAGAAGGAGCCAAGGAGGGAGGGAAAGCGTTTAACTCCAGAGATTGTATCAGTGTAAGATCAAATGATCGTAAATTAGTGAAGAATTAGTTTAAGGTGGAAAGCAGGGAAAGGTTCTGACCATCTGAGTGAAAGTCTGGAGCAGCCCCCGGGGAAAAGGATGTGCCAGCTGGGGACCAGGAGCCTGCCTGGGTCCAGGGGGGAGCTCAGAGGGTTTCAAAGAATGGAATCATAGGCTGTTTTGGGTTGGAATGGACCTTTAAAGGTCACCTCCCTTGGAGGGGCACCTTCCAGGTTGCTCCAAGCCCTGTCCAGCCTGGCCTGGGACACAGCTTCTCTGGGCAACCTGTGCCAGGGCCTCACCACTCCCATCATAAAAAATCATTCCTTATATCCAACCTAAATCTCCCCTTCTTTGTTTAAAACCATCACTCCTTGTCCTATTGCAACAGTCCATGCCAAAATCCCTGTCCCCATCTTTCTCATAGACCTCCTTTAAGGGCTGTGATTTTACAGAGGGGTTTGTGATGCTGGGCATTAAACCCACAAATGTGGAGAAGTTTAACAGGAATTTGAGTCAGACTGAAGGATCTGGAGGGAGGTGATTCACTGTTCGTGTGAATTATGGTGGGTTTTTGTTACTCCACTGGTGGTATCTGTGCACTGAGCATCCAGGCTGGGAGCTGGGCTGTGCTGTCTGTGTGGGGCAGCAGGGAATGTCACCCACAGGGAATGTCACCCACAGGAATGTCACCACATCCCTCAGTCAAAGCTTGTGGGGCATCAGCGCCCCAGCTGCAGGTACTGGTTCTCCTTTTCCCCTCCCAGAGCCCCCAGTTATGGTCCCTATCCCTCACTACTTCTTCACCACTATCTGTCCCCTTCACTACCCCTCTTTCCTTTGTCTCTTCCTTCCCCTCACTCCCCACCCCTTTTCCTTCTCTGCTGTTTCCCTCCCTGCTCCAGGAGATAATTTTGCTGCCGTGTCCTGCGCATCCCTCTCCGGCACCGCCGCGCTCTGGGCCCTGCGCTGGGACTCGGCCCCTGCAGGAGCTGCTGAGTAAATTGCTTGGATGCAAAGTGAGCACCTGGGCTCATTACACCGAGCCGGGGAGATGGTAATTACCTGGCTGTGAGGGAACAGGGGCAGGACCCGCCGGGGGAGCAGCACTGGCTGATGGGCTCCGGCTTCCAGGGATGCACTGGTATCGGGGATGCTTGCTGGGATGGATACAGGCTCAGGGGCAAACAGTGTAGAGAGACAACTCAGGGTCTGGGAAAGGGGAGAACTGACCCCCTGAGGAAGAGCCTGACCTGCACCCAGCACCCTGAACCCCTGTAGCCCATGCTGGGGGGACTTCTGGGATCTTTGGCAGCCCCAGTACAGGGAGGGGGTTTTCCAGCTTGGGCAGCCCTGGCGTGGGTTGTCAGCTCTGGTTCTCCCCTGGTTCTTCCCTTGTGCCTCCTGAGCAGCTTTTCTCAGCCCCTGGAGAGGAGGATGGTCAGGACACTCTGCCTGTCCAAGGGCACTGCCTGGACTCGGGATTTGTCCTTCCCCGTCCTGCAGCCGTGGGGGAACAGGAGAAGGTTATTATCTCATTCTCAAATGACAGGCTTTTCTGCTGAGCGTTTTGTTCTCTCCTCGATGACGGCTGCTAAAGGGCTGCCAGGGTGGGTGGTGGCCACTCTCCCTCTCCCGCTCTGAAGGATTTCAGGAGCATCCTGTGTGCTGGAGCCAACACTCCTCCGGCTGCGGAAAGCAGCAGCCCCACGCTCCGCCGGGCCGGCTCGGGGCCAGCTCCCCCCAGGACAGATTTTAGCCCAATTTCCAGCCCCTCTGCCACAGACACCATCTGCCAAGCCCAGCCCGGCGCGTCTCACGGCCCCGCTCAGCCTCTGCTCCCGCGTCCCCTCCCAGCCCAGTCTCTCCGCGGTGGTTGGGGCTCGGTTTTCCAGCGCTGCTGGGAACACGCCGCACCCTCAGAGTGTCCATCTGTCCTCCAGTAATAACTTGGAGTCTGCTGCCTAATTTTAACCAAATCTGACAGCTCTCTCGAGCACGTCATTCCAGCAAGTCTCCAGCGAGGCAGATGCCTGGTAGCGAGGCAGCTTCCGATGGGAAGCTCCAGTGCTCAGGGATTTGAGGCTAAAACTGCTCTTTCACTGCGAGGGAAGGAGCTGTGCGGCCATGGACCCCTGTGCCCCACGGCCGGGCTGTGTCAGGGCCCCCACACAGGGTAGGAACTTAAACGGGGTCTTTTGATAAGGACAAAGGGTCTCAGCTTTCCCGCAGCCGCCCCTCCCCGCTGTCCCGTCTGTCAGCTCCTCTCCCCGGCCCAGGCGTTCTTCAGCACCAGCCTATTCCTCGGTGATGAAACGGCCACTCAGCCGGTGCCGGGAGAGAGACAGTGACCTTGTGTGTCCCCTCTCGGTCTCCTGAAACAGCAGCTGAAAGATGGGGACAAGGTCAGTGACTCCTGCCGGCAGGTTTATTGCTGAGGAGGGGAGGGAGCTCGGCCCCACGTTCAGCTGCCAGCGCTGCCGGGAACACTGGCCGAGGTTCCAACAGCACACACAGAAACACCCCTGCACCTCCCTGGCTCGTGGGGAGCTCTAGGGTGAGGGGGAGCAGTGTTTCACTGCAGAGGGACAGGGCTGATTTGGGATGGAGGGCTGGATAGGTCTTTATTCCCTCCATTCCTCCATATTTCTGGGCTTTCCTCCACCCTGAATGGCTTCTGCTGCACTGGGACCCGTCAGAGAGGTGGGACCCCGTGGTGGTGAGAGGGGGCATCACCACCTGCCTTGGGCTCAGTGAGGGGTGGCACGGTGGGCACGTCAGGGTCAATGGCCCCCCGTGGGTCCATCCCCTTCCCTCTCCCTCATCCTTCTCCTCCCATTCCGCCGGGATGATCTCAGCCCTTCCTCGCCCGCGGGCGTGTGGTGTCGGCAGCGATGGCCACGCTGGATCATCTCACCAGCTCCTCCACGTGGGGTGGGAACTGGGTCAGCAGGAGCGATGGGAGCGATGGGAGCGATGGGAGCGGCGGGAGCCGGTGCCGGCACTCACAGCCCCGGCTGGTGATTCAGAGGGTGACGGCTGATTCAGCAGGGCCGGGGTGCTCTGCTGCTGCAGGCCCGGCCCTTGGGCCATCCCCTTTTCCTTGGGAAAATAAAGGATGGGGTATCTTTTGCAATTTAAGGGATTGCTTTTATGTTAGAGAGGGAGTGAGAACCCCAGAGCAGCAGCCAGACCCTCAGCACATCCTCGTGAGTGCTGGGCAGCAACCTGTGTTGGTGCTGAGCCCAGAGCATCACCCATCTCCTTGGAAAACGGGCATTTCCCGAGGCCTCAGGCAGAGCAAAGGTCTGGGCCTGGCAGCAATGCTCTCTGGAGGGCACCCAGAGGTGCCACTGTGCACCCCAAGGTGCCACCACGCACCCTGAGGTGACATCTTGTGACCTCCATATGCCACAGCACAGGAATGGCCCCTGTGGGACCTCCCCTCCCTGGCCACTCTGTCACCCTCAGATCTGCCCATCGGGGACAAATACCCTGTTTGCAACAAAATCCTGCTTCAAAGAGTTACCACCACTCCCGTGATATAAAAAGAACCCGACTGTCTGTAACAGTATTAAATCCATCACCGGGAGATTAAATTCTAAAGGGATTTTGGCTTTCAATATAAACAGCAGATTCTTAAGTGCCTCTTCATTTTCTGCGTTTAGGAAAGACACAGAAAGGCCTAAAATCCTCCCAAATCCCCTGGCATTGCTGCCTCCCGGAGCGGGGCCGGGCCGGGCGCTGCTGCTCCCGGAGCTGGTTCGTGACTCCAGCGCGATGACGGGGCTGAGATTCCTGACTAACCACGTCGGGAACAGGAGAGCTGGAAGGTCCCCAGCTCCCTCGGGGCAGCGACGCATCAGAAATACCAGGAGAATTACAGCTGCACCGGGGAGCTGCCTGTCTGGAGCTGGGGAGAGGGGAAAGGTGTGGGGGAAGCTGCCAAGGAGGGGGAACGGAGGATGCAGAGCCAGCACCGAGCGTCCTAGAGGGTGAGGGAGGTGTGGGGCAGCTGCCCCCCGGGTGGGAAGGTGTGAGGGGCCGTGTGCTGCTGGTGATCCAGGTGGAAATCTCCCATGAGCTGTGCACATCCCAGACAAGGCCGGCATGACGATGCCTTGACGAGACACCAGCCCGCGGTCAAATTCCTGCTCAGGCTCTTTGTGCTCACCTGGGTGGGGACCGGGTTGGACAGGAAGCCACCGGGTGTGTCGGGATCCCGCTGTCTGTGGGTGCCTCCCCTCACCCCACTTTCATCTCCCTCACCCCAACTCTGCTCTCAGGCTGCTGGTTGGGGGCTGATGGGCTCAGCACCTCCCTGCAGCGGGTGAGGTGGCAGATGTTACCCCGGGCCAAGGGGATCCTGGCTGTCTCCCATGCCCTGAGTCACCCCAGGGACTGGCAGCAGTGAGGGCAGTGCTGGCACTGCCACCACTTCCAATATTGCTGCTGGCACCGGCTCGTCCTGCCACCAGGGAAGCATCCGGCATCTGGAACGTGGCAATGGCACAGCTTTCTTCCCTGGCCACTGGTTTGTTCCTCTTCTGCCTTCTCAGAAGTGTCTTGTTGAATTGGTTTCATTTTATTTTCTTTTGCTAAATTGTATATACAGCATTTTTTTGGTGAGACTAAAATTGACACTGAAACTGCAGCAGCTCCCCATGGCCCAACCTCTTTTGTGGCCAGGACCCCCCTTTCCCTGTCTTGGTCTCCTGGCATCAGAAGCCAGTGTGGGGCTGAGGGGTTCCCTTGAATTCCAGGGGTCAGGGAAATTCTTGGGGGATTCTCCCTCATCTTTTCCTGCACAAGCCACCCCTGCTGCCCCACTGCCTCATTCCAGGCTGGAATTACCAATGGCTCTGGGCTCACAGACAGCGAGGGGTTAACGGAAACGCTGCTTTGAAGGTGATTTCTCCTTTATTAAAAAATCCCCCACCAAAGCAAAGTAATTCTGTAGGAAAATAACCCAACCCAGGAACGAGGAACCACCTGAAGGCTCAGGCTTGCTCTGAACTCCGTTCTTCCCCACCTGAGCAGCTTTTTCTGCATGTTTGCCATGGATGCAGCCACAAAGAGCTGTTGGCTCATGTAAAATCCTGCACCAGTGGCCAGAGCCCACGGCAGGGATGCCCTGAGCTGTGTTATCCCAGACGTGCTTCCCGGGACACGTCGCAGGCTGGACCTTCCCCAGAGCCCAGAGCTGCCCCGAGTGGGCTGGGAGAGCTGAACCCCTGGCTCCTGGGGGGTAAAAGGGCACCTGTCCTTTGAGGCCAGTGAAACACTTCTGCTCATGCAGGGGCTGAGCTTGGTGCAGATGAAATGGGGATTTCCATCGAATTTGAGTCCTTGGCCATCCTGCTGGTGGGAGTGGGGACCCCCATCCATCTCCCCAGCAGCAAATGTGGACAAATATAACCTGTAAGATACAGGTTATACACCCTGGAAATGTCCAAGGCCAGGCTGGATGGGGTTTGGAGCAACCTGGGGTAGTGGAAGGTGTTCCTGCCTGTGGCAGGGGGTGGGTTTGGATGCTCTTAAAGGTCCCTTCCAACCCAAACCACTCTGTGATTCACTCAGTGATTCATTTTATGATTCCATGGTTCTATATAAGAAAGCCCTTCTGAAATCTTCCTCCCAAAGTCTAAAATATCAACAGACTTATTTACCCTCCAACTCCTCCTCCGTAAAAACCACAAAAATATGAATTACGTTCCTCCTGAGCCCTCCTCTCATACCTCCCTGTTATAAAACACCACACAAAGTGGGAATTAGTTCTCCCAATCCTCCCAACTATTAAGAAATAAATACATGAATTTACATCTCTCTTCCCTCACACACCTATGATATAGACCACGACATCTCTTTCTATCATCTCTCACCCATGTGAGCCCTCTCCTTCCCATCTATAATATCTGAGGGGTTACAGCAGGGTCAGCTCTGGAAATGGAAAGCCTCTATAAGGCTAAACAGTTTAATTCCCCCCAGCACGCTCCAGTTTTCCAGGTAAACCCTGGCTCTGGTCCCTGCCTGTGGCATGGGGGGCTGAAAGGGCAGTTCCAAGGCTGGAAGCAAAGAAGGCAGCCCTGGGGTGAGCTGGGAGCTGTTTGCAATCAGCCTGAGCACTGGAGCCGATGCACATGAAACGTATTTTGAGCAATTATGGAGAGCAAAGAAATTAGTAAAGAATCAGAGTCTGTTCCTGAACAATTCCCAGGCAGGAAGAAAGAAAAAAAAGGGCAAAATGCTTTGAATAAGTTGTTTGCTATAAATAGTTTGCCCAGTTCGAGGAGCTGGTGACAAACAGCGGCGGGGGAAGGCGAGGATAATGCAGCACAAACTGTACTTTGTTCATTTATTTGACAAGTGTAGCTAAGTTTTAATTATTTATGATTATACTTCATAATGTGCTCGCACATGTTCTGAGGAATATTTTAGTCTTGGTAATCTGAAACCTCGCCCCAGCACTGTCCGGGCTCTGAAATCCCCGTGGCTCCACAGGGAGCAGAGGAGGCTCCACACACGGGGAGCGTGGGAATCCATGAGGATCAGCCACATCCCGCTGTGTTTGTAACCCAGGTAAAGCCCGTGGTGTTTGAAAACACCCAATTGTGAACCTGACAATACGCCTTTAATCTTTGTCACTTCACATGCCAAATCCCAGAAGTGCTGAATTATTAAGTCTAAAGTTCCAAAATAAACTCTCACTCAGAAGATTATTTCCATATAATTTGAAATTTCCTGCTCTAATAACTCCTGCGCTGGGTCTGTCTCTTGCCCTAATCCTGTTTGGAGAGGCTGAGCCCAGCCCTGGGCCGGAGTGGAGCCCCTGGGGTGGGTTCACCTTCCCCTTCCCTCCCCAGATAAACCTCCAGCCCCCAAACTGCTGACGGCTTAATTATTGCCTGGGATAATTAGCACAAGGAACCAGCCCGAGCCCTCTCCAAACTCATTTCACTGAGGAAATCAACCTGATCCCTCCCAAAGGGCTCTGCTGCCAAACTTCATTCCAAATAATTGAACAGGAAAGTCCTTTAATGCTACAAAGGGGTAAGTGTGAGGAGCTGGTGACGGCCCCTGGCACCCCGTGGGTGCCCACCGGGGTCGGGCAGCCCCTCACAGGGACCCCAATGTCCCAGGGCCGTGCTTGGTGAGTGCCTGAATCATCCTCTCTCCCTGCTCCAGTAACCCAAATCCCACCTGGGGACGGTGCAAAGGCTGTGGAATGTCCATGGGATGGGGGTTCCCGAGGCAGGGAACAGGCAGGAGGTGGGTTCATGGGATGTGGGTGGGCGCAGGGGAGGGTTGGACCCAGCCAAAGCTATTTTTTGCCATGAAAAGGAAAACTGTGCCTTTGCTCCCTGGATTATATATATGTGTGTTTTTCCCCCTGCAGTAACTGGAGAATAGAAATAAAATACTGAATTATTAACTCTAATTACCCCCAGAATTACTTCAATAACAGTGCAATTTCACAGACGGCTGCTGCGAGGACAATATGCAGGGATAAAAGGAGGAGAGAATCCACTTCCACCACAGGAATGTTTGCAATTTATTATTTTCACATTAACCCTCCTTCTTTTTTTCAGTTTCCTCATCTTTTCTCTAGCGGTGGTCAAATTTCAAACGCTCCGAAGCATCATCCTGATGTGTGGCTTCATCCCAGGAGTGTCCCGACCCCTCTGAGCTGCAGAGCTGGGCTGGAGATTGTGCAGGGATGAAGGCACAGGGGTGGAGAGGCAGGGATGGAGCTGCAGAGATGCAGTGGAAGGAATGGAGCATCAAGGATGGAGGCCCAGGGATGGAGCTGCAGGAATGGAGAGACAGGGATGGATCCCAGGAATGAAGCAGCAGGGATGGAGCTGCAGAGTGCTCCTGCACTTGATCCTTCCCTGCTCTGCTGCCTGTCCATCCTGGCAGCACCGTGGGATCTGGGGGCTCCTGACTTTTTGCAGCCCCAGTGAGGTGGGGGATTCCTTCAGAGCACTGTTACCTCCAGCTTTCCTGGGTTCAGTTCCAAATCCAGGCCCGATCCCGTTCGATTCCACTTGCCTATGCTGTAGGGGAGGCTGTGCAAGGCCAGGCAGTCCCTCCCCTCCTCCCTTGGTGCAGGTGTAGCTGATTTTATTTTATTGCCCTTCTGCATGTGCACGAGCTCTGTGAAGTTTTCTAACAAAGAGAAAACTTTGGGAGCTTGGAAAACTTAGATCTGAACCTGCGGGAAATGTTCCCTGGTGCTCGTGGTCCAACTCCAGCAGTGGCACTGGGACAGCCTCTCTCCTCACTGGGGTTTGGGGTCCCACACCACTCACAGCACTGCAGCCCTGGAATTTGGGGTTTCCAACCCCTTTCCATGGGATTTGAAGCAGGTGTTCTTTCTCCCAGCCTGGCTGCTGGGCCCCATTCCCAGGCAGGTTAATCCTGAGCAATTTGTGCTCCACTCCACTGCTCTGTACCTGAACTGCAGCTCGGGGCCGTGTCCTGCAGCTTTTCACAAGCACTAAATCAAAGGGGGCTCCTGGAAGGGGGAAGGGGACAGAGGGAAAAAATGCACTTTGCACTGGAATGTGCCCAGCCAGGTAACTCGAAGCAGAAGGCAGCTGGTGGCAAACAGGCAGCTGGCACGGCCCAGACCTGACCTGCCAACACCTGCCAGGGCTGCACTAAAGGGAAAAAACCCAGACAAAAACGTGCTGGCTTGGGAGCACCGGGCACCCTCTTCATGCCTGCCCTCTCCCCCCTCCTGTTTTACCTCTCCAGTTCCCATCCCGGCTCCTGGCAGGTCCAAGGGCCTGTGGGGGCTGCACGAGCCACCAGGACCAGGACAGGTGCCACACCCAGGCAGGTGCCACACCCAGGCAGGTGCCACACCCAGGCAGGTGCCAGCAGCTGCCATCCCTGCTCCATGCTCTGTGTGCTGCTGGTCCGAGGAGGGAGCGGGAAGGGCACTGGCAGGTTCCCTTCATGTGCTCTGCCCTTCCCCTGCTGCACATCCCTCTTGGCAACAAGCACTCAAGTGGAGAACATCCAGCTTTCCCTCGGGAGCAGCTGCTTCAGCCGGGCTCAGCTCTCTGAGGAGCTGGCTCGGAGATGGGAAGGGAAATCCCCGGGCTCTGGCAGCCTGTGTGGATGCAGCCGGAACGCCGTGAGCTCTGCACTCCAGGGCTTTCGGGGAGTTTTCTCTTCTTTCCATGGTTTTGCCTTCATCTGTTGGTGAGCAGCCTCTGCTCTAGAGAACCCAGCTGGCTCTGGGAACCTTCTGCATGGAAAGGAAGGCTGTTTTCCTTCCATGGAGGAGCAGGTCTCCCTTTCTGCCTGTGTTCCCGCTTTCCAAATGGAAGAGAAAATTCACCTTATTGCCTCTCCTGGTGTTTCCTTCCCAAAAGCTGGTTCAGCCCCTCCTGCAGCACCCTCCCCAGAGTTCTTCCCAAGGTAGTTCCCATCCCCTTGGGTCTTCCCAAGGCTGCTCTGGCCCTGCTGTTACCTCTTGGAATGCTGTGTGCTGCCTTCCCGCAAGCCCTGACGGCTTCACTCCATCATCCTTTTGCCACCAGGAAATCATTCTGCCTGATAATGCATTAAAGCAATTGTTATTTTAGCGATCGTGCTCATGTTTCCCTCTTTGTTTTCCTGCCAGGCTTTAAGGGAAACCTCAGTAGATAAATCAGGGCTGTGAGCAGGTGTGGGAGCAGCTTTTCCCGTGCTGCTGGGATCAGATGGATGCTTTGAAGCACGGACCACTGGATCCAGCAACACCTGCACGGATCCCTGGAGGGATGGGCATTCCCTTTGCCATCCCCAGAGCTGCTCTCCTGCTGCTCTATCCCACCACCACAGCCAGCCTGTGTGGGGCAGGGACTGAGGCTGAGCTCCCTCCATGGGACACGGCTGCCTCTCCCTCCCTGGGCCCCACAGCAGGAATGTGATGGGAGCAGTGGGATCTCCCCAGGGGCTGCTGTGGGATGTTACTTTGTCTGGATGCTGCTGTCCTGGGAAAATGCAGCTGGTGGGGGGGGCAGGCAGCCCTCCAGCCTGGGAAGCAGGGGGCAGGGGCAGGCACAGGGAGCCCAGCAGTGCACCCAGAGCTTCCCCAGGGCCGAGCACTGTCCCGGGGCCAGAGCTCTCAATGGGAGCTTTCAGTCCTCCCGCCCCATCCCTCCCTGCTGTGCCCTGCAGCCAAGTCAGAACCCCCCTTCTGTTCCCTTCTGTAAAATAAATCATTTTTGGGGTGAATTCCATGCCAGTGAACAATGCCAGCCCGAACATGACTGGGATATAAGGGCTCCGTTATTCCCTGGGGATGAGGGGCAGCAAAGCAGCTCCTGGGATGCTGAGCACCCTGTCCTGCCCTAAAAGGATGTCCCCTCTCTGGGGGCTGCTGTCACCTCCCCTCCACGGCTGGGGGGACCCCAGACTGCACCCCCAGGGACCCCCCCAGCTCCTTCCAGCCAGAGCCTGGCATTGCTGGTGCTTCCTGGGAAGAACTGGGATACAGTGGAGGAAGGACTGGGGCTGCAAGGCAGGGTGGAGGGGGAAAGAGGCCCATTCTCGAAACACAGATAGCTTTGATAATTAGCCAGGACTGGGAAGGGGAATGATGAAAGGTCGGAAGGATTTGTTTAAGCACGGTGTGTTTTATTACTTTCCTCACTCAAAGTTGCTCTTTAAAGTGGTTGGAAGGTTTTTGCTCTTGTTTTGCCTCAGATGTTGAACTTTAATTACAGCCAACGCACCAAAATACCTGGAATATGAATAAATCATGCAAAATCTTCTCCCAGGGATTCTCGGTGCCCTGAGCCCTCCCCACCTCTCTGCCACACACAGGGTCCCTGTGGGGACCCAGCTCAGCCCCGAGGGTGTCAGCACACCTCGGACATGCCACTGAGCTGGACAGATCCTGGAGATGTCAGGCTGCATGTTAGGGAGGACCTGGGGGGAACCTTGCCAACCTTTACCAGCCCAGAATTGCTGTGGTGTGATGCTTCACCGTCCTCTGCCCCTCGGTCGTGCCCAGAGGCAGCAGCAAGACTGAACACAAGCTGTGTTTGCTGGAAGCCAGTGCTCCTCTTCCCAGCCCCTCCATCCCCTCCAGCTGCTGGCACCCCGGGCTGGGGGACAAACCCCTCTGGCACAGGACACCCCCCAGCCTGGATCACTCAGCACCTGCCTTCACATGCCTCCTTCCCACCCACAGCTATTGCAAGGGATCATGGCAGCCCTGTGTGCTAATTGTGCAGTAGTTCCTTTCCCAGGAGGAAATTCCAGCAGGAAATCCCAGCAGTGGTCCATGGTTTGTGTCTCTTCCCCTCATGATCCATGTGGGTGTGGTTGAACTTTCCAGGTTGGGGATCCAGGGCACTGATGCTGCTTCCCCTGGGGATGCCCAGGGCTGGCAGGAGAGCAGCAGGTCCAGGGGGACAGTCACCACATGCCAGGCTGCCAAGGGCTGTTTGGATCAGCCTGTGCCAGCTGGGATCTCAGGGAATGGGGTCTGTGGATCTGGAGGGTCTGGGGTCTGGTAAGAGGGAGGCTGGGGGGGGTGGAGTGGTGTCAGCTCCACTGGGGTTGGCAAGGAAATGTCCTGCCTTGACTTGGACAGGAAAGGCATGGATAGGAAAGGCAGGATGTCACTGCACTCCCCGGGAGCCCTGACCCAGCTCTTCTCCTGCTATTGATTATTTTAATGTATTTATTATTCATACTCCACCATAAGTGCTCCGGGTTTTATAGGCAAACAAAGCCTGTGGTGATGCCCCGAGGCACAGCATTCCCATCAACAGCTCTGACAGCTCCCAGGGCTGTCCCACTCACCCCCTTCCTGCACTGGGAAGGGAATGGGGACATTCCCTTCATTCACAGCCAGGGAAGGGGGACTCCAGCAGCCAGGGGACCACAGCTCAGCACTGCTCGCTCAAAACCGGGGCAATGCTGTAGAAGGCCGGATAGCAAAGAGCCCAATTAAGATAAAATCACAGGGAACTGATTATTAATTAGCAAGTAATTAGTTATCTCTGTGCCATCTGGAGGGCTGAATCTGTCTGTGTGGCACACAATTGTCTGCTGGGTGTCCCCCACCAGCCAGCTGCCCTGTGCCACTTGGGGAGGCCCTCACCAGAGCCCAGACCTCCTCTGGCATCTTGCTCTAGGCACCTCTCGCTCTCTGGGCTTCAGAAGGAGGCATGGAAGCATCTACTTGCTGTTTCATCCCTTTTTCCTGGGTTATTCTGCCAGGCTGTGGAGGGAAAGCCCTTCCATGGACCCATCCATGGTGCAAAGTGGCCTGAGATACCCCAGAGCACGAAGAGTCAGAGTATCAAGAAGGGTTTGGGTTGGGAGGCACCTTCAGACTCATCTTGTTCCACATTCCAGAAACACCATCAGGCACCTGACTGCCAAGCCCATCCTCCCTGGGCCAGGGGACCATCCCACCTCCCCTGAGCCCCCTGTGAGTGCCTGGGGAGGGTGGGCTCCCTGCTCAGCAGGGTGGGGTGTTTCCACACACCCCAGCAGTTGGTGACACACCTGAGAGCACCAGGGAGTGGGAGGGGAGCCACAACCAGAGCCTTGTTTCCCTCAGAGGACCTCTCTGGAGGGGGTTTGTCTGACAAACACCACCAGTACAAAGTCTGAAAGTTTTCCTTTCAGGAGGGGGAATAAAAGGGCTTTGAAGACACAGTGAAGACAAACAGCAGCCAGAGGGTCTGTGCATTATGTGGTGGGTGCAGCCCATATCCCACCCTCAGCTGTGGGGCTGGAGCTGTGACCCATGAGCACTGCAGGGCTGGTGGGGGAAGGTTCCCCCAGCCAGGGAAAGTTGTGCTCTGGCTCTCTGACTCCATCACTCAGAGCCTGGATACTGAGAGCATCATCTCCCACCCTTGGGAGATGTCCATGGCTCATCCTCAGGGGTGTCTCACCCGTGGGGCAGGACGGGATGGAGACAGAGCTGTGCATTTGGGCAGCACCTGGAGCTCTGCTGCTCCCTGCCCTGTTCCACGGGCTCCTGCGATAAAGACAGCCCTGAACTGGAGCCAGGAAGCTTTCCTTGGCTCTCCCTGTGGCAACATGCTGGAGAACTTGAGGGCTTTGCAAGGCCTTCCCAAGGCTTTGCTAATGAGCCCCTCCCCATGCCACACATTTCATCACAAACCCGGAGTGAAACCACAGAAGTCCACGGAGAGGCAATTCTGCTGCTCCAGAGACGGCAAAAATGCTCACATGCAAATGTGTCTGGGTTTTGCTTCCATTTTGGATCCCAGAGTCACTCTGTGCCTCCCATTTTCTGGTTGACAGAGCTGCCCTGGGCAGAGCTGGAAAGCTGAAGACGTGTATTGTCTTTCTTCTGGGAAGAAAACAGGAGGGAGCAGCTGACTTGTGATTCGGAGCAAATCAAAGCCCTGCCCAAAGGGAAGAGGGGAAGCTGTGCTGTCTTTTTGTCAGTCTCTGCATTATCTCTGTGTCTCTTAACCCCTGAGGACATCCCCAAAAAGGACATAGGATTTTTCCACTGCCGTGGGATTTTTCCTGTCTCCCCACAGTGAGCAGCTGATGATTTACTCTGTGTTCTTGGAGAGCTGCTGCCCCAGTTTGTGTCACTTCAGTGGCATAAAGCACATTTTCATGGGCAGGCAGAGCCTCCCCATGACCTCTTGCTTCTTCCCCACCACTGGAGAGGGGACAGCCTTAGAATCATGGAATCACATCAAGGTTTGAGTTGGAAGGGACACCTTGCCCTTGGCCAGGTTGCTCTGAGCCCTGTCCAACCTGGCCTTGGTGGAGGCTGGTCTATGAGATGAGTTCAGGGAGCATCAACACACACATACAGGTATCTCCTGGGTTCCAGAGGGAGGAAAAGGCACTTGTTTCCCATCACTTGCTGCCTCCTGGGCTCGGGAAGGCCTTTGCTGCCCATCTGTGGGAATCCAGAGAGGGGCAGAGGCTGAAGGAGGTCACAGAAGAGAGGAGGCAAAGGCTGGGTCACAGCTCCAGGCACCGGCACTGGGAGGTGCTGGTACCAACCTCCTTCTCCTTTAGCCCTGCCTTCATCAACAACCAATCAGCCACTCTCTGCTCTGCCTTTAATTTCTGCCGTTTGTAGAATCTGAGTCGTGCCAAAGTGGTTGGGAGACTTAATTCATATTTATTACTCCTTTTGAAAGAGAGAAACGGCTCCATGAATACTGAATATTCACAGCTCAGAGAGATGGACTGATGCCACCAGAAATCCCTCAGCCTCTGAGGGTGGGGTTTGTCAATTCTGGGTTGAATCTTCCCTCACCTCCAACTGGTCCAAAAAAGCTGAATTTCTGTGCCCACATTGATTTTCTTCTTTTTTTTGGCTCTCACTTCACCCCTGACTATGTTTTGCCCTCTGCAAACAGAGCAGGGCAGAGCCAAGAGCAGGTGGCAGGGCATTGGCTAAATCCATCAAATAAATGGGAAACTTCCTGGGAGCACCAGAGAGCCTGGGCCGGAGCCAGGGACTTCTGTTGATATTTTAATGACGATAAATGCAATTAAGGATGAGAGAGAGGAGCATTAAATTAAATAAAGTATCAAAAGCCTGAAGATTCTGAGCTGATGGGGTCAGAACCATCTCTTGGGTTTCTGTAGGCAAGTGGCAGGTGTTGCTGGATTGCCTTCCACCCCTAGAGCTGTTGTTTCATCCTTCTGTCCATCTGCTGCTTATTCTGCTGTGGATTGACTATTCCTGGCCTTGTTTCACAGCTCCATCGAGCACAGGGCTGCAGCACCAGGTGACCTCAAGCCCTCCAACATCCCACCCCACTGGAGAGGGATATTCAGTGAGTGTTCTCTCCCTGCTGTCCCTGCCAGGCTGAGCCTCATCCCATCTGGTGATGGGACATCCAGCAGCAGACATGAGCATCATCCCACAGCTGGGAAGCTCCAGTGGTTTGCTGGAAGAGACTTTTTACCATGAGGATGGTAAAACACTGGCACAGGTTGCCCAGAGATTCTGTGGCTGCCCCATCCTTCAAGGCCAGGTTGGATGGGGCTTGGAGCAACCTGGTCTAGTGGAAGGTGTCCCAGCCTATGGCAGGGGGATGGACTCTTTAAAGGTCCCTTCCATGCAAATTATTTTATGATTCCGTGGTTCTGTGACTCCATGTGGTGCTCATAGAGCATCTCCACAGTCCCAGGGCTGTGGTGGTACCGATGGCCAAACACAGGGGGGCAGGAGGAGCTGGAAGAGCCAAGGACACCCAGTGCCCAGCTGGAGCAATGACAGGCCAGTGTTGGCATTCAGTGGTGCTTTCCAATGGCTGTGGGATGGGCAGCTTGGATTTACTGGATCCTGTTGGGGTCAGGCAGCTCCCCAGCATGGGAGCGCTGTGTGGAGCGTGGTGCCTCTGTGTCTGACCACGCTGTATCACCTGGATCTGCTCCTTGAGCCTTTCCAGGGGGCAAGGACAGGGATAAGGGGGTTTTGGTGGACTTGTCCTAATTGCCAGGCTCTGCTCAGGACGGTGTGTGTCGTGCTGAGCGGCCACTTCCGATCGGCACAAGCATTCCTAACGAAGTCCCAGGGGCTTCCCACCTTCCCTTGCCCCCTCTGCAACAGTCACTGCTCCTGGAGACTTTAAAGCTCCTTTTGTTAGGGACTAAAAGCACCTGAAAATAATCACTAAAGATGGAATTAAATTAATTTTAAAGGGAGCCATTCAAAGCTGGCTTCCTTCTAGCCCTGACAGGTTTTCCATCTGGGTTTGCTTCACCCTGGGCTCGGCATGAACCTGCATCTCCCAGACCTGCCCAGGGGAGGTTCCTTTGTGTAGGGATGTCTTGGGGGATGGTGGCTGCCCCCAGCATCAACACTCCTCATGGCTGCTGGCCGTGGGGACACAGTGGAGCAGAAGAGATTTGCTGTGGTGACTCTGGAGCACCAGTTACTCCAGTCCTGACTCATCCTCACCTTCCTGATGTGTGCAGCTCTCCCCTGGGCAGTGGGATTAAACCCCATCCCTGAAGCTTTCCATGCAAACCCCAATGCCCCAACATGGTCCTGGGTTATTTTTTGCCCATTTCAGAAAATCACAGCACAGCCAATGGGTTTCCAGGCCAGAAGGGCCCACTGTGACCAGCCAGGCTGACCTCTAGCATTCCACAGCCGCTGCCTTGGCAGAGAACCCATCGCTTATGCTCAAACTGGAACTTGTTTTTTAGAAATATACTCAGTCTCCATTAAAGGACTTTGAGTGATGGAGATCCCACTCTGCCCCCGGGGATTGGTTCCAACGCTTAATTGCTCCGACTGCTAAAAATGTGCTTCTTATTTCTAATCTGGATTTGTCTTGTTTCGGCTTCCAGCGAGGGCTGTAGTGATGCCTTTTCCTGCTAGATTAAAGAGCCGTCTGCTATCAGAAATCTCCTCGCCGTGCATATGCTTGTGGACCGTGAGCAAGCCACCTCTTGGTCTCCTCAATAAACCAAACAGCCGGAGCTTCTTCGCTCTGTCACTGTAATGCATATTTTCCACTGCCTTGACTCACTCCCAGCTCTTTTCTGAACCCGTTCCAAGTTCCCCTGCTCCGGTTGGAAGCGCAGACGAGAGCACTGAAGGCAGTATCCTTGCAGCCGGCTCCCTGTGCCATGTGGCCAGGGAATGGCTTTTCTCCCTCCCCCTTTGTGGCTGCAGCCAAGGATGACGCTCCTCTCCCGGTCCCGGGAGCGCGTTCACAGGGCTGCGGGGCCGCTCAGTGGTGTTGGCTGGCGGGGTGTGGGGAGCCAGAGCCCAGCTCTGGCCTCGTGGCTGCCAGCCCTGGGAGCAGGACATGGTGGATCAGCTGTGGATGCATTTGCCAGGTCTGCAGGACCCGACTGCTTTGGGTCCACCGAGCCAGAGATGCTCAGGCTGAGCTGTACCACTGGCTCTGCTGGAGGCTTGGAGGGCTGCCCAGGAGAGGAAAAGCGGAGGGAACCCAACCACCCATGTCCACCCCCATAACTCCCTCCAAACATTGTCCTTTTCACCCAGTTTCCCAAGTTTGGTGCTGACACGAGGAGGGATTTATAAGGGCCAAGCAGAGCTCAGCAGGGTTTGGTAGGGGTGGCTGTGGGAACGGGGAGGGAGAGAGGAAGGGCTGGATCTTGTCCAGCTCATTGTTAAAAGTCAGCGTGGTGGGATTCATCCACAGGCTCATTAGCACCGGGACTCTTGGAGCTGTTGGAGCTGTGGGAGCAGCTCCCTGTGAGATTAATCATCTGTGACCCATTGGGGCTGTGTCTTGGTCTCCTTTCCAGAGCCTGTCCTGTTCCTGTTCCCTACCCACTGCCGGCCAGAGGTCGGTATTCCTCTCCTCTCCGAACAATGGAGCCGCGTGCTGATGGTTGCCAGCTGTGTTGCCTTAACATCTTCCCATTATCTCCGGACTGCTGGCTAACCCCAGCCTGGGGGAGCTTCTCCTGCCTTTGGCACAGGAAGGAGTCTCCCTCCCAGCACGGAAATTTGGCCGGGTGATGACTCGCTCTGCCCGAAACATCTGCTGCGGCCTTGGTGGGGCTGGCACGGACGTGGGGGGCCAGGAACACACACAGTCTCACCACGCCGTGCCATGCTGTGCCATGCTGTGCCATGCCTGGGCTAGGGCACCAGGCAGAGCTTGGCATGGGGGCCTCCAGCTCCCCACAGCCCCTGGGAAATCCATCCCAGCACCTGCCCCGGCACACGCTCCACGACCACACACCGACCCTTCTGCATCCCACCACATCCCTCCTGCCAGCCCTGTCCTGGCACTGCTCATGTGTGTGCACACACTGACATGTGCACAGATCTGCACACACATGAACACACACATGTGCACACACAGACATGTGCACAGACCTGCACACACATGAGCACACACATGTGTACACACACACGTGCACCCATAGCACATACATGCACACAGACACACACACACACTTGTGTGCACACATATGTACCCATAGCACATACATGCACACAGACACACACACACACGTGTGCACATACACGTGCCAAGACAAGCCCCTTCTGCTGGGTGCAAATGCTGGGAACACAGAGGGGCTGAGCCTACATGGGGAGCCTTCACCAAGAGGAAGGTCATTCACCTGGGACGTCCCCTTGTGCTTTTTGGAAGCATCCAGGGATTCCTCTGAGCCCGTTGGCAAATTGCTCCGTGAGGATCGGACTCTCTGGATGAAAGTTCAGAGTCTGAATCAGTGAAGGGAGGAATTAGGCCCCTGAGCTGGTCCTGACCAGTGAGGCACAGCACAGGGTGGGACACAGAGCAGCCAGACCAGCAGGTCCAGATAAACCAGCTGTGCCACCCATGAGGGTGGTTGGGTGCTGAGGGAAGGGGGTGCAGGCAGGAGCAGGGAAGTGGGATTGTGTGGAGATGGGACCAATGGGCATTGGGTACATAGGGCACCATCTCAAAACAGTTTGGTCTGGAAGGAGCCTTCCAAGGCCATCTCATCCACCCCCCTGTCAGGGGCACCTTCCACTAGACCAGGTTGTTCCAAGCCCTGTCCAACCTGACCTTGGATGTTTTGCACTTCTCTGGGTGGATTTAAACTTCTGAAAATGAGAGGTGCTGCACAGAGCTGCAACAATCCCAGGGATGCCATGTGCTCTCTGTGTGATGGATCAGGAGCCCCAGTGTCCTGCCCTGTGGTGCCATCACCAACCCACTCCCTGCTCACACAGGGGTGAGAAAACCTGAGCCCGTGGATCCAGCTCTGCCTCTGGACGTGACACTTTTCCCGGGGCAGAGCAGCAGCCTGGAGCCTCAGAGCCCCTCTGCACAGCTTTGCAAAGCCGTGGCTGTGGAGCAGCGGGAGGGAGCTGGGGGAGGCTGTGTGAGGGGGCCCTGCCAAAGCTGTAGCACGAGAGGGAAAACGAGAGTCCCAACTAATTTGAGAACCTGAACGTCTCTTGCTGTTCAGGTTTTGTGAACATCCTTAACGGAAACACATGTGGAACACGCTCTCTGTGGATCTACCCGAGAAGCCTTTTCCGTTTTTGCTGCGTTAGCAAACTGCAGACGATTCTTTCTCTCTGCCGTGAACTACTGAGCAGGGACCCTGGACTCTCTCCTCCATTTTCATTCAGAGCCTCTGCCAGCGTCATAAACCCAGTAAAACGTTATGGCACTTTGCACCCACTGGGAAACCAAATGTATTTTAATGTATATTTAATAGATTTCAGGTCTTTCTGTTATTAAATTTGCTTTTCATTTGCCTCCTCCCCCCCTCTTTGGTGCATGAGACTCAATGGGAAATTTTAAGTGTATTAAACCAGCATCTCACAGAAACAAATCCAGATGGCCTGGTAGAAATCAGGAAAAAAATCGCATCAGAATCCATTAGAATCTCAGCCCAAATGCAACACACATTCCACCAGGCAGAGCCCTCCCCGTTACTCAGCTCCTTGATACATGACAGCCAGGAAACATGTGCTTTCTTCTCCAGCTTCTTGGGAAGGTGATGGATGCGACAGCCTGGAAGCTGCTGGCCAGATTTCCCCTTGGAGTGCACTGGTGGAAATAGGCACTTGAGGGGTTGAGGTCAACTGGGGTGTTCTGGTTTTCTGTCTCTCTAACTGGGAGCTGAATGTGACCCTTCAGCTCTGGTTCCCTCAGAGGATGGGATGGTACAAATCTCCTGGTCCTGCATTGCAATCCCCCAGGAATTGTGCTCCAGGTCTGGAGCAGGACCAACTTGCCCAGGTCAAATCCCACCTGTCCCTCCAGTCTACACCAGCAGACTCCATTCCCACCAGTATTCCACCACCAGAACTTAGTGCAGGACTCAGGTCCCAGGATGCTCCTTTTGGCATTGCAGAAACAGCTCAAAGCAGAGGGAAGTCTGAGGCTGAGGGGAGTTGATGGCTTTGGCAGGGGCTCCTCTCCCCGCTGCCTCCCAGTAACACATCTGACAAACATGGAATCAGGGAGTCATAGAACAGTTTGGGTGGGAATGGACCTTTAATGACCATCTGGTCCAACCCCCTGCCATGGGCAGGGCCACTTTCCCTTGACCATGTTACTCCAAGCCCTGTCTAACCTGGCCTTGAACATTTCCAGGGATGGGGTGTCCTCCAGCCTGTTGGAGTTGGAGACAGATGGGAAGCAGTGCCTTGCCTGGGGCTCTGCTGCCAGCAGAGGATGCTCAGCAGGTCACCCTGCCAGCACACGTGTCCCAGGAGCAAGGGTCCCCCAGAACACGTGGTGGGGACAGGACCCACCAGGACAGGACTCACAGGTGCTTTGTGAGGGATGTACCACCACCACTCCCCGTAACTCATTTCCCACACTTCATTAGTGCTTCCAGCCACGAGTCCTTCCACCCTGGTGAGGAAGGGCAGCACAGATCACCAGGTGAGGATGGATTGCTTCCCTTTCTTCTGGAGTAAGCGCTGGCAGCCCATGGGATGCAGAGGCAGGAGGGAGCAGAGGCGAGGGCCGGAGCAAGCAGGATTATTTATTTCATCTGCACTGACATTTGTGGAGCACTCCTCAGTGGAATTCCCCCCCAGTCTCCATGCCCGCTCCTCCAGCGCGCTCGGCTGGAATCCCCGCACGGCCCTGCTCTGTTTGCCTTCAGTTAATATTCAAGCAAACAGAATGAGTTACAAGGAGGAATGTCCATGGAAACAGTGAATTTTAAGGCTCTCTTGTAAAATATTCATAGAAAGCAAATTTTGAATTAATACAGAATGTGTGCACTGAAGCCCCGGTGCAGAGAGTCATCTACTCAGGGAACGGAAACAATCCCCGATGACCTGTACAGCCAATAAAGCAGCTTGACTTTTGAATTCTTGCAGTAAACTGCCTGTGAACAAGACACAGGCCAAGAATTATTTGCAGAAATTATTCATTAAGGGCCTAATCCAAAATCCAGCTAAGTCAGTGGAAAGATCCCCCTATGTTAGGCCCCAAATAATTCTGGATAATGAATACATTTGAGAAAACAGTGATCCTTTCCCAGATAACTCAACAACCAGAAAAAAAGGAGCAAAACTTCAGTGAGAGAAGTCACGGGCTGTAAATAACGACCTGAGAGCGCCTCGCCCCCGCTGCATCTGCTCCTCCCCGGCCACCAGAGACGTGGTGGGAGCTGTGGGATGCACAACATCCCTTTCTCCATGGCTGCAGCTCTCACGGGGATGGGGATCAACACAGGACACCTCCTGTGGGGACAACACCAACCTGGCCCCACACATCCCCTTCCACAGGGTCCCACGGGGCTCCCGGTAAGGGCAGGTCATGGAAATGGATAGGAAAAGGGCAAATCCCCCATGCTCACTGCTCCCCCCAACACTTGGCTCATCCCTCCCCGATTAAATCAGGCTGAAGAGAAGGTTATGTGCTGTGGCTTCTCTGAGGATCTCATTGCAAAGTACCCTGGGAGAGTCGGGAGGCAAGAAAATACATTATTACTGCTATTGTTGTTATTATTATTATTACTATTGCTATTATAAGATGGCAGTAATTCCATCAACTGATCACTGTGACACTGTAAAACAGAAGAGCAAGGCTTGAAATGGCCCGAGGGCCTCAGCGCCGGAACGACCCAATTAATAGCTGTGCATTTTTATGGCCACATTTAGCACTGTACATTAAGCCCCACAAATCTTGCCATATTATTAGATGCTGCTTTTTATCTTGCTTCCATTATGTTTGCATTTGTTTGCTGTTCAGGACAATGGGAGGATGATGCCAGTGGACGGAAAATTTGATTTCTCCCCCAAAATTCTGTCCCATCTCCAGTGGCAATGGAGGGGAACGTATTGTATATTCAAGGGGGTGTAAACAACGAGACCATGAGAGCTGGATGGTGGAAGGAATCATTCCCAAATGCCCTTGTCCTACTGGGATGGATTTGGGGACACCAAGCAGGCAGCAACAGGGAACTGGAGACATGGGAATGACGGCACCACAGGGACTGGCGGGGGAAATGGCTTAAAAAAACTCAGCTGAAACAACCCCACGCTATATTTGTCAGCTATCTGTATAAAACATATCTGCATCCAATATCAGTGTAATGGGAAGCCAGTGTCAGGGAGTGTGACCCCGAGTCCATCTGGATGCAATTCCGGCTTCACATCTGAAAATCAAATACATATTTTTGAAGCCTATCAGACAGAAAAGGCTCTTTTTTTCCGCCTCTCCCTCGGCGTGTGCCCGTCTCTGATGTGTGCGGACGTTAATGGGGTTATTGTGGTCGGGGTGTGACACCGGCGCTCGCAGGAGACCGAGTCCCTTCCCCTGTCTGGGTCAGCCGAGCGCGGCCCGTGCCGGGGGCTGGAGTGCCCCGCCAGCCTTCCCTCATGGGTTCACAACCAGGGCAAGGCCCCTCTGGCTCTCCTTGGGACCCGGCACTGGGGAAGGCTTCCTTTACTTCACTTGAGGTCATGGAGATGCAGCAAGAGTGGGAATTCACGTTTGGAGACTCCCTTGCGCTCGGTACGGCTTGGAAAATTCTGAGGAAGAAAACCGTTCCAGGCTTGGCAAGTCCTCCCCGGCTCCTCTTCCAGCGCTGCCCCCAGGTTTGATGGGATTTCATGCACTTGAATGTTCACAGAAATACGGTTTCCGTGCTAGCCTGATGCAGGGGAGGGCAGGGAGGAGCCAGGAGAGTGTTACCAGCAGCGGGGAATGTGCGGAGCCGGGAAGGGCCGGTGCGTGCGAGCATCCGCGCAGAGCTGCGCTCCTCCAACCCGGGCACGGCGCAGGCACCACGTGCCTGATGGCAGGCGGCCAACCCAAACGCCATGGTACATGAACTACAAGTAAACACAGCTTGAGTTTCACATGTCAAATATGCTCAACAAACTGCTGGCGGATAATCTACAGGCCAAGAAACCAGACATAAAAAGTAGATGATGAATCAGTTGCAATGATGAATAAATTAGGGGCTGTAACAGTTTGCCCATGGGCGGCCCGGGGAGGGTGAGGAGGAAAAAGGCAGCACGCACACGGCTCGCTGCGAGTTATTTGCCCAGAGCTCACTTTTCCTCTGAGCCAAACCTCTCCCTGTGGCCCTGAGGGCTGGGCAGGCTTTGTGCTGCCTCTCTGGGGCTTTGGGTGGGTGAAGGAAACCAGTTTGTGCTCAGCAGCTGCACAGGAGGACCTGCTGCACCCCATGCAGAGCACCCCGGGTGGCTGCCACCCAGGCAGTATCCCTGTGGCTGGGAGCAGCCTCTTCTTTATCCCCTTTTTTGGGCTGGTCTCATTTAATCTGGGTCCAGTTTGGGATGAGGGGTTGGCGTGGTTGTGGGTTGGATCGTGCTGACGGAGAGTGCTGGTTGAGGGTACGGGGGGAAGGAGGCAGAGGTTTTATCAGGTGATCTCTCACACAGCACTCACCCACCCATCTCCCTCCCACCTGCCATTCTCCCACCTGATGCTCTCCCACCCCCTGTTCTCTCACCCAGATGCTCCCAGTACTCTCCCATCCAACTCTCTCCCACCCAATGCTCTCCCATCCAACTTTTTTCCCATTCAATCCTCTCCCACCCAACTCTCCCACACAGGGGTGAAGTTTCCAGCCCCCGCTGACTCAGTTGGCCAGAGTTGCTCGTGGCAGCTGGAAAGCAACGTTCCCATCTCCCAAACTCAAACAGGAAGATTCATTAACCGTAAAAATATACAGAGCCCCAGCCCTTCAAAAGCCTGCAATTTATTTTACTCAAGGCAGCCAAACTTTCTATAATCTGAGACGAATGCCGGGATCAGGGAGCAGGCGAGGAGGAAAGGGGCCGAGAGCGAGCGCAGGGGACGGCGGCGGGGACGGAGGAGAAAGGGGAGGAGGAAGGTGGCTCTTAATGAAAAGACAGGCACCCGGGGAGCAGGGAAGAAGGGGCTGTCCAGGAGGACGGTGAAGGTGGGGGCAATGCTGAATGATTGATGAACAGGCGAGCAGAGCAATCAACATGCCACTTTATCCCGCCAACAAACCCGGAGCCGCTGGTATTTATACAGGCCCCAGCTTGATTATTATTGTAAGGGAGATTTCTCTAATCAAAACTCCAAAATTACACGCAGGCCTTGCTGATTAATATTCCATGATAACAGCAAAGGGGCACATCTGGCCAAGGAGCTGCAAGTTTTGCACTCCCAGTGTCCATTTACTTTCCTGGTGGGAGAATAAAATCCACCTCTTTGGGGCTGCTGGTGCACCCCGGGGTGGCAGGTTCCCATCACAGTGCTCTTCCTGTGCTGTTGGCACTGTTTTACATCTAACTGATGCCTGGTTGCCCCAATCCTTCTCCTCCAGGGCCTTGGGAAGAGGTGCCATAGCTGGAGTTGTGCTGCAGCCTGCCCATGTGACCATTCCCACTTTGGGAAGCTCCCATTGAGCTGCTTGCTGGCTATGCTGCTCCACTTCTCCCTGCTGCAATGGGAGCCATGTTAATGGGATTTTTTTTGGAAGCCAGGATGGAAACAGTCTCACCTCGTATTATAAAAAACAATAAATACGTGCAAGGCGGCAGGGAAGGAAATTCTGTCTGGGATGTCGGTGCTGTGAGCTCCACTCTCCAGCTTCATGGTATGGCCAGGGATGCATGGGCTGGATACAGCCTTGGCCTGGCACTACATGGCTTTTTTGGGATGGTTCCTCTTTCCTGATGGAGATGGTGGGGCTCGTGTCAGCTTCTGCCCCTGCACGATTGCAGAGAAGGAATGTCTGTGATTCTTCTCCTCACTACAGCTGGTGGGATGTTAGCCTGGATTTGGGTGGGATGTGTTCCATGGGATGTTAGCCTTGATTTGGGTGGGATGTGCTCCACTGAGAGGGATGGAGAACCACCTCCCTTCTATGAGATAGTGAGAGGCACATCCATTTTTCACAGGGATACTTCAGGCATCTCGGGCTGGAAAAGGGTGATTCCTCCCTCGTGCTGCTGTGCATGGGAGGCACGTTGCACCCGGGAGTGCGAGTGCTCTGCTGAGCTGCTGAAATCTGAGCATAAATAACAACTGGTGCTTATGCAAAGCCTCCTGTGCTGCACACCCTGTGTGAGGCTGCCAGAGCAGCTCCAGGCACGTCCTGGCAGGAAACCTGCCCGTGCGTGGCACCGGACCACAGGGGAGGCTGCACCAAGGAGGAGCTGCTCTTTACATACTCCTAAGATGAGCAGACAGCAGAGGGGTCTTGTTTTTTCCAAATGGAGGGATGAACTGGCTCCTTTATTTTCTGAGCAGTTTGCAGCGTGGCAGCACGAGCAGAACTTTGGGTGCCTGTGAAGGAGAATATCCCCATGGGAATCTGGTGTAATGGGGATCTCACAAGATTTCCAGCTCAGCTGGAAAGCTTAAATGGGCTTAGACAAAGCTTTGGATAAAAACTTTTGCATTTGAATGCTTTAACCAAACACCCAGAGACTCCTCTACACAGGGCGCTGTTGCTCATTGTCTGAGAATGGTGATCCTGCATGGAGGAATCACAGAATCCTAAAATGCTTTGGGTTGGAAAGGACCTTAAAGATCTTGTTCTACCCCTCGTCATGGGCAGGGACACCTTACACTAGCCCAGGTTGCTCCAAGTCCTGTCCAACCCAGCCTTGGACACTTCCAGGGATGGGGCAGCCACAGCTTCTCTGGGCAGCCTGTGCCAGTGCCTCCCCACCCTCACAGGGAGGAATTTCTTCCTAATGAGCTGCCAGACTGCCCATGGGAGACTATCCTGTCCTTCCCTGATTTACAGTGTTGGGTTCTCACTGGAAAAGCAGCTGGACCCCAAGAAGACTGGGCTCTGTTTGCCCCCTCTGCTGTCTCCATCCCCAAAAGCTGCACTCAGGGTAGCTCAGAGAAGAGCAGCACAGAGTGTGGAACATGCTGGGGCTGGGGGGACTCGGTAGGTCTGCCCTGTCTCTGATTTCCGTGTTGCTGCCAAGTTTGGTTCCTCTCGGAGCTGAGTTACCTGGAGCTGCTGTGCAGCCAGCACGCAGGTTATGCATTATCGGGATTTATGAGCCATGATTTATGGGCCTGTGGCTGGGCTGCTGTTACATACCCCGACTGAGGAGTCCAATTTTATGCATAAACTCTATTCTTGGATCGCTGTACCTCCAGAAATAGTGGTTAAAGGAAAAAGCACTTTCCAGTCACCCACTGTTCCCAGGGCTGGGGAGCGGAACAGGAGCTGGGTTGGTGCCATCTCATGGGTTCCAGTGCCAGGAGGGAGCTCCCAGCGGGGCTGGCTGGGGTCTCCAGACCGTGAGCCTGATCCCAGAACGCTCCTTCCCCAAAAAAGAGCCCTCTGGCCGGTGCCGTGTGAGAAGCTGCCCGGCTTGGCTGCATCCGGCACCGGGGAGGAGGTGGCAACGTGCGCGGGGGGCGGCACATCCCCCGATCCCATCGCCCGCCTCTTCCCGGCAGCTGCCCCCGAGCACAAAGCGAATTCCCGCAGGCAGTGTGGGGGGAAAGGGCCAAGGACCGCTCCGTTCCCTGACGGACACAGACCATCTGTCCCCTCCGTCCTTGACATTCCAGCAGAGCCGTTCAGCCGCTCTCCGCCTGTGACCCGCTGGCGATTTCGCTTGTCCTGCCGTCCATTAGGAAACGTGCCACGGCCTGGGGACACAGCTGCTGCCTGTGCCAGAGCCATCCCGGGGGACACACAGCATTCCCACACCTGTTTGCACTCGCTGGGTGAGGGACGGCCGCTTTCATCCCGCAGACGGGGTCGTGCTCGCGGCTCCGCTCCGGAGAGCCCGGGGTCAGGGCTGGAGGGGCATTGCCACCTGGCTCCCATTAGGAGGGCTCCGTTCTCCGGAAGAGGGCTGTGTCATTCGCTCACTCGTGCCAATTATCCCGCTAGGTCTCTATTAGCCTGCACAAAACAAGCCCTGGCTGTCCCGTGCTCTGACAGCCGCGGCCGTGCCGAGGCCCTTTCCCACGTGCCGGCTGAATCCAGGTCGTGGCTGTGGCAAATGGCTGCTCTCACCTTCCCCTTCTTCTGCTTGGGACAATCCGTCTCATTTTTCTTCTTTTTGCGTTTTTTTTTATCCTTCTCTGCTTGGCTGGGCTGAGATGTGTCTCCTCAATGAGGTTGGTGCCCCTTGGGCAAGGTGCCAGCCAGATCTGTGAATTTGATGTCCAGAGCCCTCCAAAATTAAGGCTAAAGGGTGGCTGTGAGCACAACAAGTCATTGTCCCCACTCTTGGCAGTGTGCTGGCTCAAGGGGGGTGATGTCCTCTTGGAAGTGCCACCTCCAAGGCGCCTGTTATGGTATTTAGAGCAGAAAAGCAGCTCCTGGGCCGTGAGGGTTTTCTCCAGCTGCTCCTGGGCTGCTCCACCATCAGCTCTCTGCTCCTGGGGAACAAATCAAGTAGCAAACCACTGAGGTTTGCTGCATGGCTGCCCTCCCCACGGCTCCCCAGGTAAGTGTTGCTGTAATAGGATTTGGTCCATATCCCTGGAAACCCCCCCGAGGAGGATGTGGGGTTTTCAGCATGTTAACTCCTTCATGCACCACAGAGGGTGAAACGCCACCACGGCCACATCAAGCCCCAGGCTCTGCTGAGAGCCTTGGCCAGGGCGCTGCAGCTGTGGGAAGCAGCTGGAGGCTTGTTGGAGATGGAGGGAGGGGAAGGACGTGTCGAAAATCATCCTGTGGGAACTCGGGAGCTGTGGGAAGCAGAGCCTTGTACGTGGGGAAGACCATCAGCTTCTCCCCATGGATCAGGGCCCAGGGCTCTGCCCTCAGCCCAGCCCAGGCTCACCAAAGCCTCCCAATCTTTGCTCCATTTCCCAGTTCTCATCCCATTGTTTAACAGCAGAAAATGCCAGATCAGATCCCTTAAGCCAGCAGATTGAGTCTGGGAATAAATTGCCTCTCACAAAGAGGGGTTTCACTGTGTCTGTGTGTGGCTCAGCGCTGGTGGGTTTGTCTGGAGGGTCCTCAGCACAGAGGGCTGGTGCTGGTGGTTGCTCCAGGAGGGAGCACCGTGTGTGGGGACTGTGGAAATGCAGGGCAGCAGAGACCTGAACTGCTGACAGGTACAGAGGTGGAAAGTGCTATGAGAGCAGAGATGAGCGCTCAGGGCACCCAGCCCACAGCAGGATGGATCCCTCCCAACCGCCCCTGCAGCCCCTCCCAAAACATCCCTGCTTTGGCCTTGGGAAAGGGTTTATGTTTATCCCAAACAGCCGTGACTTGCCTTCATGCCAAGCTAGAGGTTATTTGAGGCTGCTGCCTTGTTCATCAGATCCTCATGTTCCATTAAAAAAAATTAAGAAATCCTCCAATTCAGAATAGCAAGAGCCTGTAGCATGAAAACCCCTTCGCTCCTGAAGCTGTGATTCCCAGTGTGGAGCATCCCCAGCAAGGCTGAGCCCCAGCTCTTGGCCAGGGCACTCCTGAGCCCAGCTCGGCCACAGGGCTCCAGGTGCCAAACCATGGAGGGATTCCCAAGGGACACCGATCCCCACTCTGCTCCTGCTGTGTCCCCACAGGAGCTGTGCCATGGCCACAGTCACCCCATCTCTGCACTGGGATGGTGATCCTGCCCAGAGCCTCGTGCAGGGGATGGGAGAAGCCCAGGAGTTGTCCAGGAGCTGTTGGGGGTCCCATCAGTGCAGCCCATGGAGGGGAAGCCGTGGGGCTCCAGAGAGGCCCCATTGTGGGGCCGTGGGACCCCAGGGCTGCTGGGCCCCCAGACTTGAGTGACTGGAAATGGGGAAGATCCACAGCACAGAGACTGAGACTATAAAGGGAGCTGAGGAAGCTCATAAGGAGGTGTAAATTGGAACAATATGGGCTGTGTCGTGTCCTGATTTGGCTTCGGGGAATTAAGAGCTAATCTTTTCCCTGAGACTGGGATTGCTGGAGTTGTGTGTGAGGCACTCTGGGGAGTTTGGGATCGCTGAGCAAAGCCAGCGAGTGCCGATGCAGGAGATGCAGGACTGTGGCTTGGGATGATTATTTTTACATTTGGTCTTCCTGTGGTTATTGAGGGGCATGCTTAAAGTAAAAGCCTCCTCCTGCAGATTTGCCTTGCTAATAAAGGATTCCTGTGTGCACTCTGCCAAGGGGAGCAGGGACCAAACTGGTGGCAGTGGGATGGAAATGGGTGGCAGAGGGTTGTAAACTGGAGGTATCTAGTAGGGCTTGTTTCAGAAATAAAAGCAATTCTGCCTGGCAGTGAGGGGACTGGATGTGGATGGACGCAGCTGGGGTGGGAAAGGGGTGGAGGGGGATGCTCTGGTCTCCTGCCCTTGACATAAAGTGGGGTTTGGCTCCTGGGAGAGATTTGCCTCCTGCCTGCATCACACAGAAATGTGAAATGTAAATAAATCTATATAGCATTCAAGGCCAGGTTGAACAGGCCTGGGAGCAACCAGGTCAAGTGGAAGGTGTCCCTGCCCATGGCAGGGGGTGGAACTGGGTGGGCTTTAAGGTCCCTCCCAGCCCAAACCGTTCTGTGACTCTGATTCTGTGTCTGTGAGCTACACCAATGAACACACACAAAGACATGAAAAAACTCCAATTCTCACTGAAAACTTGGCATTACTGTGATATAATGCAACAATACTCCATGGACTCCATCCATGTGAATGCTCTTCAGGAACGTTTGGCTTGATAGGTTTTTTAATTTGCTTTTTCTCAAAAATTGCTGTCACTGCTGTCATGAAGGGCCCTGTTTTTGGGGCCTTCCTTCCCATTCATGCAGCCCCACATCAGGCCCTAGCAGGAGGCTCTCAGCTCCAGCCCTGCCTGAGCCCCAGACCCAGCACCCTCCTCCTCTCCCAGCAAGTTCCTTTGCTATCTAGGTCAAAGATTAGAAACAGCAATAAAAAAAAAAATAGGAGAGAAAGCAAAAGCATCATGCCTTTCATGCGGACATTATTTGCTGCTCAGCACAGAACACACATCCCCCTCTGCACTTCAGTCTCCAGCCTCCACAGCAGGCTGAGCAGGAGCAGGAGGAGGAGGAGAAGGGTTATGTGCCTGTGGAGGGACCAGCATTGCCAGCCTGGAAGTAGGACTGTCCTGGCCCCTGCAGCACACTGTGGCCCTCCCAACACCTTGGTCAACCTGGCTCGTGGTGCCCATGGGTGCCCTGGGGAGGGGGACAAGCCTGGCATCCTCCAGGTGGCCCAAAAGCCCCCCTAGGTTACATGTGACTGGAAGAGCCTTCCCTGGAAATAAGCCCCAACCTTGCAAGGCACCAAATTCCATGTGCTCCTGGTCCAAGGGAATGCACAAGATCAGGGTCCTTGGGCTGTGCTGGGTGCTGGGGGGGATGCACAGCCCCAGGAGGGTGCTGGGGGGGATGCACAGCCCCAGGAGGGTGCTGGGGGGGATACACAGCCCCAGGA
>VYXB01008332.1:322199-377764 GCA_013397135.1 Pachyramphus minor
CATCCGAGCAGGATGAAAGGAGGGGACAGGAGGGGAAGGAACTGGACAGTGTGGAGGGGGAGCAGGGGTCAGGGGCTGGGGGCTGGCAGGGTCAGGGCTCACAGCCACACAGGGATGACCTGCCCATTTCCAGACCACCTCTGGGCTGGGGGTCTGGGGGCTGTGCAGGGGGTGGGGGCAGCTCTCACACCTTCACGGCCCATTGCAGCTCAGCAGGAGGGGTCCGGCCCTGGGGCACTTCCAGCACACCCTGTCCCCCTGTTTGTCCATCCTCTGAGGTGTGGGGGGTGGATTGTCTCCCCCTCCCCAAGCGGGACAATGGGCAGGACCCGTTCCCAGCTGGAGAGCCCTGTCTGAGCTCCCCACACTTGGAGAGGAACTGTCAATTATTCTTCCCTGTTTAATGATTTCTGGACCTGCAGCTTTGTTAGGTGCTGACACCTTCCAGAAAGTGTTTTCTGGGATATTCATGTACACAGGTCAGGCAGGATGGCTCTGGGAGGGCTGCAAGGCTCCAGGATGGTTCCTTGGCATGGACACCCACCCTGTGCCCCTCCAGTGGTGAAGTGGGACCACAGGGATCGGCAGCTCCCACTGGCTCCACAGAGCAGGCACCGCTCCCCTTATCTCCTCTTTCCCCACCTCTTACTGTGGAGAAGGAGGATTTTCCTCTTCCCAGCAGCCAGGCTGAGGAGAAAATCCCCATCTCCTGAGCAGTGAAGGAAGGAGCACCCACCCTTGTGCCCAGCTCACATCCAGGAGAGCAGAAAAACCAAATAAAATATACCCACCCCATGGGACCTCCCAAAACAGACCTTCTGAGAAGGNTACTTTCCTCGGGAATGCTGGAGTGAAAGGCAGCATTTAGCTGTGAGCTACAGCAGGGCTCTGCTCTTCCTCCTGCCCCCCAAAGCACTGCCAGGGGCCCCTGGCTCATGCCTCCAGCCCCTGGACACACATGGAGCTGCTCCATCCGAGCGGGATGAAAGGAGGGGACAGGAGGGGAAGGAACTGGACAGTGTGGAGGGGGAGCAGGGGTCAGGGGCTGGGGGCTGGCAGGGTCAGGGCTCACAGCCACACAGGGATGACCTGCCCATTTCCAGACCACCTCTGGGCTGGGGGTCTGGGGGCTGTGCAGGGGGTGGGGGCAGCTCTCACACCTTCATGGCCCATTGCAGCTCAGCAGGAGGGGTCTGGCCCTGGGGCACTTCCAGCACACCCTGTCCCCCTGTTTGTCCATCCTCTGAGGTGTGGGGGGTGGATTGTCTCCCCCTCCCCAAGCGGGACAATGGGCAGGACCCGCTCCCAGCTGGAGAGCCCTGTCTGAGCTCCCCACACTTGGAGAGGAACTGTCAATTATTCTTCCCTGTTTAATGATTTCTGGACCTGCAGCTTTGTTAGGTGCTGACACCTTCCAGAAAGTGTTTTCTGGGATATTCATGTACACAGGTCAGGCAGAATGGCTCTGGGAGGGCTGCAGGGCTCCAGGATGGTTCCTTGGCATGGACACCCACCCTGTGCCCCTCCAGTGGTGAAGTGGGACCACAGGGATCGGCAGCTCCCACTGGCTCCACAGAGCAGGCACCGCTCCCCTTATCTCCTCTTTCCCCACCTCTTACTGTGGAGAAGGAGGATTTTCCTCTTCCCAGCAGCCAGGCTGAGGAGAAAATCCCCATCTCCTGAGCAGTGAAGGAAGGAGCACCCACCCTTGTGCCCAGCTCACATCCAGGAGAGCAGAAAAAGCAAATAAAATATACCCACCCCATGGGACCTCCCAAAACAGACCTTCTGAGAAGGTCCTGTCATCTGAGAAGTGGGGAAAGGGAGTCAGGGGGCCGGGAGCCCCATTCCAGATGGACACTGGGCCATTCTTCTGGAGAAGGTCTTGTTACCCTCCAAGGTCAGCCATAAGTGACACTGAAACCACTGGGGCCTTTGGGAATGAACATTGAGACACGTTCGCTGTCAAATGGAATCTATTAACAGGGATTAGAGGCTTTTTTTCATCAATACCCCTGTGACACCGTGATGGGCTGAAATTGCTGTGAAAACATCATTATTAAAAATGGGCCTATTAGTATTAGAATGGACAGAAGCTCCTCACTAAATTTAGCAGCAGCCACCGGAGCTGGGATGGGAGGGGAGGCAGCGGCGGCGGCCCTGGGAAGGGGCTGTGGGAAATCGGGGTGAGGTGGGACCAGAGGGGGCTGGGGGGCACCCCCTCCACAGAGCTGCTGGATCACCAGCCCAACACTCAGCACAAGGAGCAAAGTGGTTGCTTGGAAATAGAGCAGACACACAATAATCTTTGCTCCAAGCACATCCATCAGCAGCTGCAGGCGCTCCGGACACGCGTGTGCACACCAGGGATGTGGATCCGGCCGAGAGCATCACCAGGGACACAAGGACATGGCTCGAGTGTCTGAGCTCCATCACTGTGAAGGGTTTAAGTGGAGGCTGGAGACTCTCAGGAGCTGGCAGGACCATGTTCCCTGGGCAGGGATGCTGCATTCCCAGGAGGACACATCCTGTCCTTGTGCCTGTTGGGGTGGAGCTCAGCCCTGCCAGCACAACTCCCCTGTGCACCCTGGGATGCCTCAGATCTGAGCAGTGTTACCTGGGCTGGGTCAGAGGGGAGACACAGGGCATGGGGATTGCTGGGACAGCCTGGCACACCGGGGGTCTGACCTCACCAGGGTGGCATGTGGGCTTCTCCAGGCTGGAGCTGATTCCTCAGTGAGGGATTGCAGGTTGGATATTTTTTATTGCTGGGAAAGCAAAGCTGATGAGCCAGAGCCACTCTGATGGTTCCTGCCCGTTCCATGCATGGAGGGACTCACAAACCATCTCCTCCCTGGGGTGTGCACAGATCCCTGGGTGTCCTGGGGGGCAGTGGTGGAGCAGGGCTGGGGCTTGGGAAGGCCCTTGGCTGCTGTGTCCCATCCCAGTGGGAGCTCTCACAGCAATGAGCACCATCTCCGAGGTTTCACCTGCACAGGGGCAGGATGTACACAGCATTGTGAGGTGATGGAATGCATAGTACCCCCCTAATTGTCCAGTGTGCATCCCTTGGATGACCCTGGGGGGACCACTGAGCTCTCACAGCCCCTCAGAAGGAAAACAGTTATGGAAGTGCCTCTCTGGAGCCAGTTTGGTTCTGTGGGAGGGCTCAGCCTGGAATTGTTGACAGGTTTGTTTTCCTACTGAGAAACGCAGTTTTATCAAAATCAAAGTATTCCTGGGGAATCTGCTGCTTCTGACAAAGTTTTTGAGAGGAATGTGTCTGAACAAATCACTTTAACTCCCTTGCTTTATTTTTCTCAGAGGTAAAAATAACTCCTTGGATCTTTATGTGATATAAATCCTATACAATACAATTAATCTAATATTTATAATAGCGCATCTTGCATTGACTCTGTCAACTGAAACATTTAGCTGTTGACAAAAGGATTCAAAAATTCTCTTTCATAAAGCAGCTGGTTCCCTCCCCGAATCCAAGTGCTGCATTCCTCATGCAACGGGGAATTCTGCTTTGGGAACAACCTGAGGATGAAACACAGCCCCCAGAGCTGCGTCTGGGGGCTTGGGGAGCTGCTGGGGTTCAGCCCCCAGGAGTTCAGCCCTGGAGGGTGGTTTTGGAGCTGGGGTGCAGAGGATGTTCTGTGGGGCCCAGGAAGAGCAGAGCCCCTGGCACAGCTCCCCCCAGCTGTCACTCACAGGGATTTCACCAGAGTTCCTTCTCTCCTGGCCCTCCCCAGGCTGTGCAGAGACCAGATGGGATCCAATACCCAGCCCTAAATGTTGGCTTTGATAATCAGCTACAGGCCATTAGGATAATTAAGCCTCATTTGTGTGCAAGCTTTTCCTTCGCTGTTCTCACTTCTTCCTTCCCTTTCTCCCTCACTCTCTCTTGCTCCCTTCCCTTCCCTTCCCTTCCCTTCCCTTCCCTTCCCTTCCCTTCCCTAGTGGAAGGTGTCCCTTCCCATGGCAGTGGGTGGAATGAGATGGGCTTTAAGGTCGCTTCCAGCCCAAACTATTCCATGGCTCTATGAAAGCCGGACCCTCCCTGGGACTCCCCTCCCTGCCTGGGAAGGTGGTCTTACAGCTCTGCTGCTAAGAACATGCCCAAGGACACCACAACCTCCTCCTGGAGCTGGGCTGTGCTTCCCACTCAGCTTTCTGAGGGCACAAAGTTCTCTCAAGAGCCACTTTCTCCCTTTATCCACATCGGGTGGGCACAGCTCTCACCCGCTCCTGCTGCAGGTCCACATCCATGGAAGATGGACAAGCAGACAGGAGAGACGATGCAGTCCCTCACCTGGGGTTACAAACCTTTTGTTGACAAACACCAAAGCCCCTGGAAAGCCCATGGCTTTGGATGGGGTGCCCATCCCTGCAGCACCGTGTGGAGTTCATGGACGGGCACCAGAGGGGCCGAGTGCCAGCGAGCCCCCGGGCACGGCCACCTCGTAAAACGGGCTTTTTAATTAACTGTAGGAATAAAGCCGTGGACAGTCCGTAACCATGGCGACGCAGAGCCCATCCCGGAGGATCCCCAGCCAGCTGGAATATTTGCTGGATGGCAAAGCTTCAGTCCAACGTTTAATGGTGTTCGACTCTATTCGGGGAAACAATTACATGCTCCATTTTCAATGTAGTCAGCTGAACAATAGATTAAATGAAGCAATTTAGGCAGAGGCTCCTCTGCTGCTGCCGGGCCCACAGGGCCGCCCCTGTGCCGGGCTGGAGTGCATCCTTCAGAGGGCAGGTGTGGGCACAGCCCACAGTGAGAGTCACCCTCACAGGGCTGGGACAGGTCCTTGCACTGGTGGTGGTCCCAGCACATCCTCCTGGGCTTCAGTGGGTGGTCCAACCCACTCACCTCTTCCCTCAACATGGCCAGTGTTGGGTGGTTGGAAGGGTGGTACAAAGGACACCTTCCCTGCCTGCTTGACTTTGCACACCAGAGTGGGTTGTCTCACCTGCTGGTTTTCTCCCAGCTCACTTTGGGCTCTCAGTCTCTGCAGGCTGCTGAGTCTCACCCAGTCCTGGCACGGTTGAGGGTTTCATCCTGGAGAAAAGGGGGCTCAGGTAGGACCTTCTCACTCTCTACAACTCCCTGACAGGAGGGTGGAGCCGGGTGGGCTTTGGCTTCTTCTCCCAGGTAATAAGTGACAGGACAAGAAGAAGTGACTTCAAGTTGTGCCAGGGGAGGTTTAAGTTGGGTATTAGGAAATTTCTTCATGGATAGGATTGCCCAGCCCCGGGCAGTGGTGGAATCACCATCCCTAAAAGTGTCCAAAAATCTTGGTGGTGTGGCACCTGGGGACACGGGTTAGTGGTGACCTTGGCAGTGCTGGGTGACTGCTGGACTCGGTGAGTTTACAGGGCTCTTCCAGCCTCAGTGATCCCACGATTCCATGATGCTCCGCTGCCCTCCCCCCATCACCCTTTCTCCTCCATGACACAGACATGTCTCTGTTTCTCACCTGCCTTTCCCAGAGCTTGCCCTTCTGCAGCTCCGTGACCTCCTTTCCCGTGCAGGAATAGCCTGTTCCCGCCCGCTGTGTCATCGCCCTTGCACACAAACCACCTCACGGACAGCAGACACGCCGGCCAGAGAAATGCCTTTTAAGGCCTGCTGGGATTGAATTAATCACTGCCTTTATTTTATTAGTACAAAAAATGCAGGTCTCTAAAATATTTTCGAAGATGACATCAGTGTCTTCGGCAGAGTTTGGATTTTGTTGTTGTTGTTATTGTAGCTATTCAAAGAATGTGAGGAGTAGGGGAGGCCAGTGACTCCTTCACTGCCGCCACGCCTTGGTCGGGCTTGTTTTTCCTTCTCCTTGACCTTGGCACATCCACAGCAGGACAATCCACCCCGACCTTCTACATCATGTCCTTTTTCTCCCAGTAATTGGTTGGTTCCCTTGGTGGTTGAGTTTATCACGCCCGATCTGATACTCGGGGCAGCCTTTCTCTTCTGCGGTGTTTGTCGAGGTTTATTATCCCCCCCTTTTCCTCAGCTGGCTGCTCCATCCCAGCCCTTTCACCTCGGGGTTTGTAACCATGGGTAGGTCTGACAGCTAATGGACAAGCCTGCTCTTGCACAATTGCTCCATGAGAACGTTCCTTGGATTTGCCATCAGTGTTTCCCTGGCAGTTGAAAGCAGAAGGGTTTTTTGGGGTGCCCATCTCAAAACTTTTTCCAACCCCCTGAGGTTGGGAGGATGAGCACATGGAATCGATTGCTCCCTAAGTGCTATATCCAGCTGGGCTCTAAAATCCCAGGTTGTTCCTGAAAAGGCAGGAACATTCTCCTGCTGATGACTCAGCTCATACTGAGCGTTAATGGAAGAGGGTTATTAGGGTTACTCAAACGGGGGTTGCTCAACTGGGTATTTATCCCCATGGGAAGAGCTCTGTCTCCTCACTCACCCTTTTCTGCTTCTTTTGGGAAAGCAAACTCAAGGGCTTATTGCAGGTTCCGGCGTGTTCCATCTTGAAGAGAAAGATTTGCCTCCAGGGCGGGAGGAAACCATCCAAGAGCCTCCTCCTTCTCCTCTTCCTCCTCTGACTCTGCCCTTTCTCCACCTACCATGGACCTCTGGCACCACCACACTCCCGTGGCTTGGAAAGGTCCTAGAAAAGAAAGCAAAAAGCAGTTTTTCCTGAGGTTTGACAAATTGCTGCTTTGATTCCCTGGCCTGAGTCCTGCCTGGGAATGGTGGCAGTGGAGGGGACAGAGGAGCTGCCTGGGGGTGGTTGGGGTGGGACCACCAGCCCTGGAATGGACCCATAAATGCAATGCCACCAAAAATGAGTTTGTGGAGCTCAGTAGCAGAGGACAAAAGACAAAGAAAGAGGGAAGAAGGAAGAGCCAGGCTGGGCTTGAGAACAAATTGTTTATCTGTATTTTCCACGAAGCATCAGCAGTTCTTTAAAGAGGACAAAACCAGAGGGACCTTCCAGAGAGATCCTTGTAGGGGCTATAGAGGTATAATTAGTTTCTATATTTGACCAATGTAAAAGTTTATCTTGAAGTCTCCTGTATTTTTTAAATATGACATCAATGTCTTCAGCTTTGCTTTGATTGTCCTTAACGACCAGGTTTTATTATTATTATTTTTTTAAACTATTCAAAAAAAACCCCTTGAGAATATTTACTCAAGGCATAAAAATACCCCTGAATTCTGATGTCTTTGGCAGAGAAGTGGCGGTCCTGTTGCTTTTGCATGTGATAAATACTCCTGCTGCCACGCTACTCCCACCACAAATTCAGCGATTGTTTAATTTTCAGCTCAATTTTTAAAAACCAAAACGTTCGGAGCCGAGTTAATGTTATATTAATTTTTTAAAGCAGCAAGGCAAAGTGGCTCATAACATAAATATTTTACCAACCATTTATAAATACCGTGGCTGCTAAAAAAGAACAACACAGTTGATCATAAAGCTTGGGAGGCTTCGTGCTCCGCACGAGTGGTGCCAGCGGCAGCGCGATCCGGCGGGATGGACGATCCAGGCTGGGAGATCCCGGCAGCAACTCAGAACTGCTGGAAGGTTTTCAGGTCTGGAGTTCTGTTCCGGTTTCTCCACTAATTTTTGTGTCCTGGGGATGATTGTGAGGAAAAATGTGATGCAGCTGCTCCTGACCGTGGGGAAATCTGTTCTCGATGTGCTTCCATCCCCGTCCTGCCTCGCTGGGAGCTGGATCATCTCGGCTCTGTTGGAATGGGCAGGATCCTTGGCACTGAAATAGGGAGGGCACCACACCTCCTTTTTGGGGTCACTCCTCCAACCCCGACCTGGGGATTCGACAAATTCTTCTCCTGGATTTCTCTGTGGATCAGCAGTGGCAGTTCCCTCCATGCCGTACCCACCCCGGGGCCCTCTGTATGACGACGGGCCAGGGGATGCAGCTAACTGGGAACCTTGCACAAAACCAAACCAAACCCCCAATCTCTGAGTGGTTTTGAGACCAGCATTTCCAGCAGGGAAAACTACAGGTGACCAGGGCTTGTCCTGTGCCTGGTGGGAACAGGGACGGCTGGAGACAGGAGGAGACACGAGAGGGAAAGAGACTTCCTAAAATTCACTTTCAAACAAGCGAAAACATCATTAACCAAATACCTGGCCCTTTGTGGGGAGGATAATCCTCCTTTCAGATGGTAACGGGAGGAGGTACAACAAGGGTTGGATGCTTTCTCTTCAGAGCAGGAACAGTAATTCCGTAAGTACATCTTGGGAAGCTTCCATAGGGTTGGGAAGTGACAGCAGTAAAACTGAACAGGTACCTTTGAGAGCAGCAATGGGATGTAATGGGCATGAGCCCACACGGACCTGGCCGTGCACCCAACTCCTGCCTCAGGAGCACAGCGAGGGAGAGAGGGTCCAGGAGGGGAAGTGGTCATGGGAAAGGAGATGGGATGGGGTGGGATGAAAAGAGAAGCCTCTTCTCCACAGGGCTGAGTTCTGGGTGGGCCTGTGGAAACAGTGGGAGGTGTGGAAGGTGCAGGGGAGGCAGGAGCACAGCAGAGAGAATGGGACAGAGCCTTTGGAGTTTGACTCTCTGGATCGAAGAAGCCAAATCCCTGTCCCTGACCCTTGGACTGCTTTCCTTGAGCTGAAGGCTGCACTGATAATTCTCTCCCTTAGGAAAAGCCACCAGGGAGACAGAGTTATTTCCTCCTCAGATTGGGTGATTTTATGGCTGTTTGCACAATTCCCAGACTGGGTGCCAGCCAGGAAGAGATCCCCACCTTTCTGGGAACACAGGGGAAAGGCAAACACAGGGACATCACCCTCCCTTCCCTCCCCTTGCCCCATGGGCAGCTCCTGCCCGGGTCGAGCTGCTTTCCCCCAGGGACATCAGGGCAAGTTTCCCTCCTTTCCATCCCCATCCCTCCTTCTGCAGGCATTCCGTGGGTCATTTCACTTCCCAGGCTTGTGGGTGCCATGTCTCTCCCACCACTGGGTTCCCATGGGCAGTCTGGCACAGGAGCACTGCAGCAGCCAATCTGCTTCCCTGGGCTGCGTCGGGAGGAAGATGTCAGCCCCTGACGAGAAGCACCACCAGTGTGGTCGGCTGTATCCAGGCACCCCGGGATGTAAACACCAAACACATGCAGGGTTGCCAGAGGAGATGGGATGAAATGAATAACGTGGGCTCAGTGCCAGGTTCCCAGTGGCACATGGCATTTGGGGCTGGTGGAGTGTTTTGGGGGTACAGGGAACGTTTGCGGGATTTGGGAGAGACTGGGAAATATGCTTCAGGCCACTCAGGTCCCCCAGCCTTGGTGGGGGGTTCTCCACCGGCCCCTCTGACCCGAGCTGTGGGGAAAGGATCCCTGCAAAGCTTCCTGCCAACATGCTGACAGCCCTCTGGCTGCTCCCAGAATGTGGCAGCAGCTCCTTCCCCAGCAGCTGGAGCAGGACTGAGGTTTCTGCACCCCCACAATAGCAGAGCATGGACCAGCCCATGGACCCTGGGGCCACCCCCTGTCCCCGGACATGCTGAGGACACTGGAACACAAATCCAGGCCTGGATGCTTCCTCCCCATCTCCCTCCTCCCCTCCTGTCCCCCCGGCCTGTCTTGTCTGCATCCGATGCTCCAGCGAGTATTAATAGAGTTGCAAAATCTGACGTCTCAAAGGAATCCCCTGTTGGGAAGAAGCTGCTCCGGGGGCTGGCAATGGGATGGCTCATCCCTTCCACCACAGCACTGCCGGGCTGCTCCCGGCACAGGCCCTGGGCTTCACGGGGCTCCTGAATTTAACCCCAAATTACAGGGGTTTGGGGGTACACCACATCCGCCCATTTAAGCATTTAATGGGGTTTTACTCAGGGTATTTTTACAACTTTAATGCACTTAGCACTAATTTGGGGAAGTTTAATGCAAAACACATAAATGTTGGATGGGAGACGGCTGAGGTGTTTTACAGCCTCTGGGAATTACACAAAGTATGTGGGGCTCGTTTTGGCTTCTGATATCACTCAGCACAAAATTACCTTTGGCTGGCGGGGTGCCAGGGCTGCGGCGGGCGGGCGTGAGGGATGGAATGGCACTCTCCGAGCGGTGACCGGGGCCGTGGATAAACCCGAGAGCCAGGAGAGGGCTCAAAGCCTCCTTAATGCCTTCCCTAATCTGGCAGGATCAGATTTGCCCGGTGCGCTCGGAGCTGCTCCGACTCACATCCTCTGGTTTGTGTGGTCGCCTCTGTACGTGTTGTGGGGAAAGTGGAGACGTCTTTGGTGCAAAGAAAACACCCCGGGAGGCTGGGAGGGGGGAACCCGCCGGGAAAAGCGAGTGGGATGTGACGGGGCAGGGACCAGCTGAGCCAGCACTGTGTCTCTGCCCATCCATTCACACCTCTTCCATCTCCACGAGTCCTTTCCTCTGCATCCCACGGTCTGCGGGATGGAAATGGCTGTTTTCCCTCATTTGTGAGTACACGCTGTGAGGGATTGCTCCACTGTGAAAGCCAAAATGAGCCATGCTTGGGCAAATGTTAGGACAAACTGGTTGGGTCCTGGAGCAACAGGGAGAGGATAAATCCACTGGGATGAAGGATATCCAAAAGCCAGGTCAGGAGAAGAGACCCACAGCTAACCATGTCCTCTGGAGGAACTTTGTAGGAGAGGATTTGGCTGTGGGTTTGAGCCCAGCCTCACTCATGGTCTCTGACATCGGCCTCATTTAAATCAAACACCCTGGGAACTGCCTGGTAAAGCCAGTGGGAAAAGGGATGCCTCGGAAAAAGAGGTGGCTGCAAAGACCCTGATCCCAGGTAGGGATGTCAAGATGAGCTGGAACTGTGCTGTCTGGACCATGTCCTGAGTGCAGCCACTTCCCCAGCGTGCAGGGGAGCTCACGCCGTGGATGCTCCTCTTCCTGGGAAGGAGACAACCTACAGCCCTTCCTCCACACAGGAGGGATCCCCAGCTCCTGTGTGTGCCCTGCTCAGTACCAGCACAGCCCCTGGCTCTGGGAGCTGGGAGAACACCCCACACAGCTTGCCCTGGGCACAGCCAATTAGCAGGGTAAGCACCACCCACAACCAAGCGAGAAACTACACCCCAAAAAATTGGTTTCTCGGTTAGTCCTTTAATTTTGCAAATGAGCTGCTTGTCCCTGGAATGAGCAGGCTCTCCCTTCTCCAGCTGATCCCAAGGAAGCTGTTATGGCTTAGGTGTTATGGTTAGGAAGGTTTGTGTGCTCTCACCGACCCAGATTCACTTGTTATGAGTCAGACCTTGTCCTTCGGGTGCCTACCAAGCATTAACCAACCAAGTCATGTCTGGTCGGTCTGTAGTGCTGCTTCCAGAAATCAGCATGAGCTAAGAGCCAAAGGCATTAAATGCCTTATCTAGGGCCAGCAGCAAAGCCAGGTGGGTCACTTGGGCCACCAACTCACAGCCCTGTGCTTCTTCCAGGGAGATGTGGCAGCTCTCACTGCAAAGCCTGGGATAGCTCCGAGGTGGGATGAAGTGTGGGGAGCAGCTGGAGACTGCCTGGGGTTTCTGAAAGCCAAGGTGTGGGAGGAGGAAGGTTGGGATTAGGGTTAGAGGTGAATTAATGCCAGTGTGATGCCTCATTGCACCCTCCCACCTGCACTGCTGCTGCCTGGGGCTCCCTGGTGCAAAGGGTGGGCACAGCTGGAGCCTCTGGAAGCTATGTGATCCCAGCAGCTCACCAGCAATAAGGAGATGGGAAGGGTTATTCACCAACATCACCTCTGTGTTTCTGTGAGCTGTCACAGATGCTGTCCCAGCTGGACCCCTGGCACTTGTGCTGCTCCTGACATTGCAACGAGCTTCTCCCACCTTTCTTTTTGCTCCAGGTCGAACCTGCTGCTTTATCCTAACAGGCCAAGGGGCAAATCAGCCCCACATCTCTGGCATAGCAGTTGTGATCTGTTGGCCCCACACAGCCTGGTTAATCTAGTTATCCTATAACTAAACAGCTTATCTGTTCCTGGAGTGCAGCCAGGGACTTCTGCTTCCTCAGCACACATCCCCGGGCAAGAGCCATGGACTGTGCAGTGACCCCAGCAGCACAACTTGTCTGAGTGATCCCAGCGCTGATTTCCAGCAAGACACAGCTCAGACACTTGTCCAAGCAGGGCAGCCTCCCTGTTCCTGGGCAGCCTCCCTGTTCCCAGGCAGCCCTGCCAAATTCCACCAGAGCAGCCAACCTCGCCGTGTACAGTGACCTGCTGCCCACCAGGACTGCTGTCTCAGCTTCCATCCCTGTTGTCTGCCACAGGGAATCCTGGCAGGTCCTGGAATCTTTCCTGCAGGCAGGATTTGCTCCCTTTCCCTGTGCAAGGAGAGGAATGTGGAGCTCTGGCAGTGCCTTGTGCCTGGTACCTCAGACAAACTCTTCAGCCCCTGGTTATGCAGAGCAGTGTAAAAGCCACTTTCTGCTTGGAGAAGATTTTAAGCCCATTGCACTGGGCTACATTCTCTCTGGGGAATTCCCTCACAGCCCTGCTGATCCTGCCTTTAATTTTTCACCTTTTCTTCTGTCATCTCTTTCAATTACTTAAAAACCACCCCAAAATGAAATTGCATCCAATAAATTCATGCTCCCAGGAGAGCCCCAAGAAGCTGCAAGAAACTCAGAGGGAATATAGACCACATCTCTAGGATGCTCCAGGGGCTTTGGCAGGAGGTGACCAGGAGTCTCAGTGCTCATATTGCATTTCCTTCCCTCCTGAGTGTCTCATTTATGGTCCCTGGGTGAGGACCTGTGCATGGCCTGGCACTCCATGGGGCTGCCCTGGCAGTGGGGTCCCTGCTCCACTGGACGCCCCAGGTTAGAGAGCCCAGCCCAGCCAGGACCTGCCAGACCCACACCCTGACAATCCCTGTGCCAAGGAGCAGGAATGGTGCAGACAAATCCCCCCTGCAGCAGTTGGCAGACAGCTACAGACCACTGTGACTGAGCTGAATGTTAAACCAGCCCTCCCTCCGGCATGGAGGGGCTGCAGGCTGGGCCTCCACGCCTCAGACCCAGCTCTACTGGTGTCCCTGGGGCAGAGGAAAACCAGTAAAGCTCCAGTAAAACCAGAGCAGCGGGCTCAGGTCAGTGCCCAGCAGCGAGGGGTGCGGGAGCAGTGGCTGCTCCATCCCGCTCCCAGCCCCACTCCCACCTTCCCATGCCACCTGCATGTGAATGAAGGGAAAGCAGGACACCAGTTACTGTGGGCAGAGATGGAACTGGTTCTTCAGATGGGCTGGGAGGGCCCCCAGGTGCTGGTTACTCACAGCTCAAATCCAGTGAGCAAAATGCTGATTGAGGGGCCCAACGCCCCAGCTCTGCTCCTGCTGCTCCCAGCGCTGCTGGGACACTGTGACAGGAGGGGAACGGCCACCAAATGTCCCCAACCATCCCCTGGGAATGGTGCCAAGCTGGGCAAAGCCCCTCCCTGCTGGCAGGGACTGATCCCATAGCACAGGGGCACATCCTGCCAGGAGCAGGGGTCAAAGCCACTGGAGAGGGATGGGACAGGGCCAGAGGGGGACAGGACAATCCATATAGGACGTGACACTGCACACCCTGACCCGGCTGCTGCTCAAACACACACCAGGCCACCAGTCCTTCCTCGCCATTCCCACCTCACGGTGGGCTCAGGGTCAGGTTCACAGCAAAGGTGAAGCTGGGAAGCCCTGACAGATCTTTATTCACTCCCTGGGAGAAGAAACTTCACCTGAACTTAAAACTGGGAAAAATTGTAATTTAATAAATAAAAGAATTATCGTAAAAGAACCAAAAATAAAAATAAAATAAAACCAAAAACAAACCCCTAAAAAACTCGCTAAGCTTGGAAGTGGTTTTTGAAGCATTTTGGTTTGATTTCTGATATTTTAACAAAGAGGAAAAATGCTAAAACTGGAATGGAATCCCTGGACCTTGCAGTATGTTTTCATAATTATTCACCAAACACATCGATGAAATATATATGTTTCCACAAAACCCTTCTAGTGTGTGGAATCAGCATTTCCTGACGACAGCATTCCACTGGAGAATGTTTGGTCACCTCTCAAAAATGCTTGTGCTCCTCAGAGATGATCATACCTGCCCTGCCCACACTGCCCCTGTCACCCCTCATCCTTGGAGCACCCCCAGAGCTGCTCCCACCCCAGTTCTGTGCAGAGCATTGGTTGGGGGGATGGAAATAGCAGAGAAGCTTGAGATAATAATTTCCCTAATATTTTAATAATCTAAATTCTCCCAGCATGGCTGGGGGCTTCTTTACCTGGACCATTGCTGGTTTTGGGATGCTTTTTAAATTACCTGCCCTGATAGAGGGATGCAGCAGTGTAATCCAGGTGTTTGGCTCCCTGTGCTGCTTTCAGGCTGCTGAGAGGACATGCAGGGGATTTGGGTGATCCTGATGGGTGAGTTGGATGGAGCAGAATGTGTAGTAAGGGATGGATACACTCTGTGAGACCCTCCATGGAGCAGCTTGGGAAGATGCTCCCGCTGCAGGGGTGGCCCTGGTGTGGAGGTGCAGTACCCTGTGCTCAGTAGGCACATGGCTCTTCCGAGGGCTCTGCCCAAATCCCTGTGCCAGCTCCCTGTCTGCTCCCAGTGCTGGCAGTGGCTGGTGCCCCGGGAGCTCTGGCAGCCGGGAGCAAGCACTGGCACAGGGAGCCAGGGCATCTCACCTCTGGTGATTAATTATCCCCTGAGCCTGCCGACTCCTTCACCTCCAGTCATAATTCAAAGCCTCTTAAAAAATCCGTGTTTTTCTTCTCCCTGTATCATTTAATTAGTTACACATGTCCCCGGGACAATAATTTTTATGGAGCGCTTGGAAAATTAAAAGAAAAAGGTGATAAGGCTTCCTCACTCCTGCTGCCCTCTGCCCCGAGCTCCCGGGGTCTTGTTCCCTGAGCTCCCGGGGCCTGCTGGGGATGCCCGGGGGGGCACGGGCTCTGCAGGGCGGTTTGCCCGGGGGATGCAGGTCCCCATGGCCGCCCTCTGTCCTCCCCGAGGGGCTCGGGGACCCGGGGGGATGTCCCGCTGCACCAAGGGAGGGTGGAGGGATGGGGCGGTGCTCCACGGCTCCCGGCGGGCAGAGTCCGGGAGAAAGTGCCCGCAGAGCGCAGCCCCCGAGCCCTGCCCGCACCCCGAGCCCTGCCCGCACCCCCTGCCCGCACCCCGCGTTACCAGGGCAACAGCAGGTAAAGCTGCCCGAGGAGTATTTGCATAACCTGCTCTTTCCCCATCTTCACTCGCTTTTGGGAAGAAAAGGAGGGGAAAAAACCCTCAAGCTGACCCGGAAGGAACCAAACCTGGAGCTGTCCGGCCCCTGCTCCCGTGCACAGTGCCAGCCCTTCCTCCTGCTGTTCTACACCGCAGCAGAATCCGACCCTGCTCCCCGGGAAAACAAGGGGTCCTGCCTCCCTTTTATGTAAATAAATATATAATCCCAATATACATCCAATACATATCTCCTCCTATGCAGATCTCCCTTGTCTAAGTCTTTATGGCTTCAGTGGATTTCCTGTGGAAGACCAACCCCGATTCCCAGAACGCTCTGGGTTGGAACAGACCTTACAGCCCATGTGGAGGGAGGCAGGACCTGCTCACAGCCCTGCTGCTGCCCCATCAGCCCTGATGGCCCCTCCTTGACCATCCCCAGGCCATGGAGACCCTGATGGTGTGAGGGCCCATCTCCACTCCCCCTCATCCTGGCTGGAGTATTTGGACCAGCCCAGGCTCTGCTTGTTCAGGATATGCTGTTCCTTGCCAATGCTCCAACACTTTAGTTTCCATCCAAAACCACAAGACAAAACACGAGCAGGGGAGGTGCAGGCAGCCTCCAGCCCAGCGCCGGAGTGGTGCCCCGGATTCATCTGCAGGGAAACCTCTCTTCCGAAATAAATGCGGGAATTCAGCCTGGGATGAGGGGTTTGCAAAGACCATGTAAGGAAATATTTGCTTTAAGGGAAGAGATGAAGCCCCCCCCAGCCCAGCTCTCCCCTCCCCACTGCCTCTGACACGACCAGCCTGGGCCTGTGTCCTGCACGCTGCTGCTGGCACGTGGCACAGGGCACAGTGGGGACAGTGGCCAGCCAAGCACATGGCCCCCTCACTGCCCTCTGCAACGTGGGGGTGCTCCCAGGCTGTGCTGGGTCTCCCCCAAACCTGCCCCTCTGGCACGAGAGGACCCCAGTGTTGCACCTCTGTGTCTCCCTTGGTGGCTCAGAGCTCCCAGCCCGGTGATGGGCCGTGGTGGGAGGTGTTTCAGCTGCTCATGGCTGTGGCTGCTGCCTTGAGGTCCCCCAAATCCATCCCCATTTCCTGGGCTTCCAGCCTGGAAAAGCACAGGGGGGATGAGTCCTGATGTGCCCCCCTGCCCAGTGACCTGGATGAGCTGGAGAACAGACCCTGCTGAAACCCCCCTGGTCCTGCTCCGTGTGCTGCCGAGCCCCAGGCACCACACACTCCCCATCCCTCACCTGCCTGAAGTGGGAGAGAGGAAAGAAAAGGGGAGGGAGAGAAAAGCCCCCCTGAAATGGGGATTTATGGTCACCAGCGACAAGTGCAGGGGACTCACAGAGACCTCCAGGTTTTATGAGCAATGCTTGAGGGTTGACTGGCTGCTTAAACACATCTCTGCTAATCCCAGCACAGCGTATCCAGCTCAAATTGGAAAAGAAAGAGGTTTAGCAGGAAGACAGGGGGAAAATGAGAGCATAAAACATATTTTACATCGTGTCAGAGGAATATGTAATTTACAGCAAATTGATGTTAAACAAACACTAGAGGCGGCCCCAAAAGTGGGGGATGGAGCAGAGGAGCTGCTTCTTTGGGCAGCAAAGTGGGGTTTTCTCCAGTGCACTTCCATTCCTCTCCAGAGACGTGCTGGCACTGGGACTGCTGCACCTGGCAGAGGACAGAGGACAGTCTGGAATGAGGGACAAGATGTCTGGACACTTGGGACAAGGCAGCACAGGAGGAGAATTCCCAGGAGCCACAGGTTCTTCATTTTTACCCAGAGCCCTCCTCACTGGTCTGTGCCTCTGCCTCAGCCCCTCCTGTACTGTCCCAGCTGGGGAATGGCTTCCCACTGCCAGAGGGCAGGGTTAGGTTGGATATTAGGAGGAAATTCTTTCCTGTGAGGGTGGGGAGGCCCTGGCACAGGTTGCCCAGAGAAGCTGTGGCTGCCCCATCCCTGGAAGTGCCCAAGGCCAGGTTGGAGCCACCTGGTCTAGTGGAAGGTGTCTCTGCCCCATGACAGGTGTTGGAAGGAGATGAATTTCAAGGTTCTTTCCAACCCAGCCCTTTCCATGATCCTATGGCACACAGCACCCCAGGGACCCCGGGTGTGCTGCCTCACAGCCCCGCAGAGCCCAGGCAGGCGCGGGCAGGTCGCTGTGCCGGGTACGTGCTCCCCCCGGGGACAGCCCCAGAGCAGCTCATCCAGCTGCTCCATCTCACCTGCCCGTGGGAGGAGGTACAAACCCAGCCCAGGTGGGACCAGCCTTGGTGGTGGCAGCAGCAGCTTTGCTGCAGGGGCTGTCGGGAGCTGTTTCCCGGGGAAAGGGAGCTCCCTTCTCCATCCTCTCCTCCATTAGCATTGCTGAGGTGAGGACGGGGGTGTTTAGGTCCCGGCAGGAGAAGAGCAGCTCCAGCAGGATAACAAGCAGCCACAGGCCAGGCTGTGCCTTCCAAAGGGTGTAGGGGCTTTGGGGGTGATCCTGCTGCCCCTCCCAGGGCTGCCCTGTCCTGTCCCTGCCAGGTGCTCGCTGTGTCGGTGCCAACACCTCTGTCACCTCTCTGCCACCTCTCTGCCACCACCCCTTTTCCAGCAGTGCTGTGAAACACAATTAAGAAGATGCTCTTTTCCCGCTGTGTCCAGCTGCTCCCCTCCACACTGCTGGCTCTGACCTTCCTCTTCTCCTCTGCCACCCACCAGCTCCAAGCCCACTGTGGATGTGCAGAGTGGGACTCGACTGTCACTCCTGGCTGTGCTGTCCCCAAAGTGAGGTCACAGTGGACAAAAGGAATCTGGTGTCTCCACCCCCAGTTCCCATCCCAGCTCCAGAGCAGCCAGGGGCAGCAGTGGGGGGGGTCAGACCAGTCACCCCCCTGCAGACAGGGCTGTGTGGTGCCTCTGTGGCTTCCTGCCCTGAGAAATGCTCGCCCTCACTCTCCACAGCAGCCCAGCAGCCGCAGGCTACCAGGAAATTTATTAGACTTGTAAAACTTCAGGGCTCAAATCTAATTGTCTCCTTCTCCCCCAGCTCCCTGGAGGAAGCGCTTTGATTTAAGCCCCAATTCCAAAGGCAGCCAGCGCGTCAGCACTCGGTGCTCAAAGTCAAATGAGCAATTTGTGCGAGGGCCAGAGGATAATTACAGCCCCCACTGCTCAGAGGTCGGGGACCAGGCAGCAGCTCGTGTCCTGATGGAGGGGAACCCCTTGCTCGAGGACACCAGTCCACCTCACCTGACCCGGACTGGGACAGAGCTCAGAGATCCCAGTTCACTGTGGCAGCAGCTGAGGGCAGGAACGGGGCGTTTGCTCTGCAGCAGAAGCAACCCCTGAAGGTGAACAGAAAGTCTCTGACGTGGCTCTGCCTGCACGGCTGAGAGCCCCCGAATTTGCAGAGGGACACAGAAAGAGCTGTGAGGGGAGTGAGGTTGGTTTAATGGCATTAGAGCTTCCAACTGAGTGGGGTTTGCTCAGCCACACAAAGCAGCACCTGATGGGTGGGAAATGGAGCAGAGGGGAAGTCCTGAGGGGCTGCGTGGGGGAAAAAAGGGGGCTCAGAAATGAAGGGACTGAAGGCTTGTGCTGGGGTTTAACTCCAGTCTGGAGCTCAGCCTCACACAGTCCATTATCCCCCATTTGGGGGGGCAGGAACTCCATGTGCACGTGCTTGGGGTGAAGGCAGCCAGTCTGTGGAGCTGCCTGTGGAAGTGAGGGCTGGCAGTTCAAGGAAGAAGGGGCTGGGATGGTGTGGGATGGCTGAGATGCTCTGGCTTCAGGGAGGTTTCCAGGTGGACCAAAGCGGTCAAGCCATGAAGGGGGGGGATGTTCCTCTGAAGCCTTGGTGATGATCCAGCTGCTTTTGCCACCATAACTCCCTTTAAAAAAAGGGTGCAGCCCCTTGCTGACCTTCCTGGGCCTGTCCTGCCTCGTGCCACACTGCTCAGTGATGGGAACCCTGCTCCAGCCCTGCCTGCTTCTGTGTCCCCATGGAACACAAGGCTTTTTGTGTGGGGAAGTGCATTTGTCTGATCCCTTGACTGGAAAACCATCCAGAGCTCAGTAAATCCCCTCAGCCTTTCTGATGGCTTCACACAGACTGTTTAATTGGTCATTTTTTGTGATTACCTGGGGGGTTATCCTGGCAGGGGTAGGATTCCATGGCAGGCTGTAATCCCAAGGCTCTGTGTCACCGGCTCCATTGGCTGTGGCCACTCAGGGTTTGTTGCCTGAAGCAGCTTCATTACAGCAAATTATAAACTTGAGTAGATTTTGCAGCTCTGCTTGGGGCCTGCCTGGCACGAGCAAACCTGCTTCCCTCAGCAGGCTCTGCCTTCCCTCTTTGCTTCTCTCTTAAAGGTGAACTTGATTCTCCCAGTCCTCAACCAAACTTTCCCTGAGCAGGGCTGGCCATGGCAGAGCTGCCAGGCTGAGCACCTTCCTTCCCTGCACATCCCAGCCCCATTCCAGCTTGGAGAGGATAGGGAGTGATGCCGTGGGGTGCTGTGGAGCAGCAGTCTTCTCCTGCCCCTGGAAGTCCAAGGCCAGGTTGGACAGGGTTTGGAGCAACCTGAGCTAGTGGAAGGTGTCCCTGCCCATGGCAGGGGGAGTGGAACAAGATAAGCTCTGAGGTCCCTTCCAATCCATGCAAGTCCATGATTCTATGATTCCCAAATGGGGGTGTTGAGCCCAGGGAATGGGGCTCCTGCTCCTGATGGCTCAGACCTTGCCACACTAAGGAAGGATCCCACGTGGTGTGCGAACTTGCAGCCTTCCCTGACTCCTGATTTCCTGGTACTCACAAGCTGCTCCCAGGCAATTTGCAAATAGGAAGGGAAGTTAAAATTCAGTCTCCAGAAATAGCTGATTTCTGGGTTTGCAACTTGTCTGGAAGCTGCTCACAATTTTGTCATTTGCAGTTGGGAAAAAGGAGGGGGAAAAAAAAGAGAGAAATAAGAACATGAAAAATCCAACAAGGGCAGAAAGCTGGAGTGTGACTGGAACCTGGAGTGGGAATTGCAAAAGATGCCCAGGAGATACTTGGAGCAGTCCAACACACTCTGAGCCTGATCCCCAGCCACTGTGCCACGGAGAGAGGTGACAACAGCCCTTCCTGGACAGCTCTGCTGTGTCCAGCCACCATGGTGCCTCTCATCCACAGGAATGAGTGGATACAGTGCTGGGAGTGGATCAGGGTAGATTTATGGCGAGGGATTAAAAGAACTAAATATACAGAGTTTGCTGGAGAGACGTTTAAAGGAAAGGGCACGTGTGTACAGGGAGGGAGTGAAAAGTATAATAACAGTCTATAAATATTTGAAGGTGGAGGCACCGAGCAGCAGATTGATTTATTCATGGCAATGTCCATAAATGGGATGTGGCTATGGAAGAGGGAGAGATAAACTGGATGGGGAGAAGCTGTAGAGGTTTTCCTGCAGAAGGAGCAAGGATCCCCTACCCTGGGCTCGGTCCATGGAGCCAGGCAGAGGTGCTGGGTGGGCACAGGGAGTGTGGGCTGCCTGGTTCGGGGCTGAGTAGCACCAGGTCAGTGCTGTACAGCTGAAGAGATGGCCTGGGCTCTGTGGATTCCATCAAACTCAGCAGCGTGAGGCTTTCCCATTCATCTCTTCCCTAACAGCGCTCAGACAATGCCTGCACTGCTCCTCCTCCTCCTCCTCCTCCTCCTCCTCCCCCCCAGCCCCTCGTGGTGCCAAGCTGTTCATGTGTAAGTTGAACATCTTGGGCAGGCCGTGCGCTCCCAGTCCTGCCCAGTTTCGCAGCAGCCCCCCCGTGCCCACCCCCCGGTGTCAGCCTCTCGTGCCGCCTGTGCCACGCGGGGTGGCAGAGCCGCGCTGGCACCGCCGCCGCGCGAGCGCGACAGATGGGAGCGAGGAAGGCTCCGCCTGTGCCAGGGTGAAAATGGCTCAGCTGCAAATGAATATTTCCAGAAACCTCTCCTTCCTTGGTTTATAATTATGAGCAGATTTTCTTGTGGATAAAAGGGAGGCTGGTTTCAAAAAAGAACTGACCCTGTGTGGGAAGAACTGATTCTTCTTGGAAAAAAATATGGTGCCTTGAGCAAGTTTAACTCTTCTGCTTCCCCCAGGCAGGAGCAGATTTGCTGCAGCCAAATTCCCAACAGCCAACTCCGGGCCTGAGGCTTGGCACCAGCAACCTCCCAGTGCAGGAACCGGAGTCTGCTTTAAAAGAGCCAGTTCCTCCTTGCAGGTTGTGTTGGGGGGGACTGTGATCCCATGTGAAGTCCCTCCCTGGAGGCTCCTGGAGCACCCATGGCAAGCAGGAGACTCCACACATGAGGGTCTCTGGCATTGTGACTGGAAGGCACTGGTGGGAGGTAGGAGGGGGTGGCATTGCCTGCTGATGGCCACGGCTCAACTGCCCCCACGGTTACGTGATGCACATTGGGGATATTTAGCAGGGAATTTCTGCAGGGGAGAACACCCTGGATTGGATTTGATGTATTTAAATCCCAACTGTTGTTCTCTGGAAGGTGGCTGGTGCTGCCCAGGGCGTGCTGGGGTGAGCACTGGGCCCCATCCCATGTGTGGGTGCCTCTGCCTGCACTCGCTGCCCAGGGAGGGGTGAGGAGGCAGCTGGGGATGAACCGAGAGATGTCTGTGGTCACATCACACGATGTCCCTCCCATCCCTCTGTTCTCCAGACCATCCACACTGTGTGTTGTGACTCCAGCAGCATCCGAGCCAGGAGTGCTGGGAGACAGGATCCCCTTCCCTGTTCCGAAAACGCCTTCGATGTGTCAGAAGTGACACGGAAAATTTGTGCGACAGACGAGAGAGGCAAAGGGGTCCTTGGAAGTTTTCCCCAGCATGAGAGAAGCTCTTGAAGTTGATTCCTATAACAGCCACCTTATTAGAGAGCGTCTCGGCGAACTTTGAACAGCTCTCGATATGGAAACAAATCTGCCTCTATAGCAGCAGTTTTCTGTGTTTCTTTTGATAACGATAATGATCTTACATTTCTGTACTGCCTTTCATCTTGCCGGATCTTAATGAGCTTTACAGACAAATGTGCAAGCGATACGGGCAGATCCATTCTCCCGGCGATGCCAGGAGTGGATGTGGCAGGTGTCTGCTCAGCCACCGCGAACCAGCCGGAGCGGGAGGGAGCGGGGCTTGTTTTGATTTCTCGTTATTTATTGAAAATGCAGGCAGCATTTTAGAGGAGCGGAATTTGGCAGGCTTGAATTTGGCCAGGACAACAAAGTTGTCTCTCTGTCTTTCCCTTTGGAGCTGTTCCTCTCCTCGATACATATTTCCCCCGTGTCGGTGCCAGGGAAGGGATCGCTTCCCAGCGGCTGGAGCTGCTGCCTGGCGTGGAGGCGGACAGCTCCAGGGCTCTGCTAAGTGTTTAATGTGCTTTAGAGGGAGGCTGACGATGCCAAGAGGAGAGAGATGTGCCAGAATAGCCGGCGGCCCATGCCCACAGTTCTCAGCTGGGCTTGGACCGAGGTGCCACATCCATCACAGCCGCTGCCTGGAGTTCAGCTCCCATTTTTGTTCCCTGGTGCCCCAACCGATGCAGTGGGGTGGGATCTGCTCCCTCATCCACAGCCTCTGTCCTAGCAGGATATTTCCAGCAACTGTTGTGTTCAAGGGTAGAGGCATCACCTTGAAAGCCGGGCTCTGTGTCCCTGGAGTCTCACCTGTTCCCAATCCATCAGGCCCAATTTGGCTTTGCTGTGAGGAGTGGCGGTCCCCAAGCAGAGCGTGTCCCCTCTGCATCCATCCAGGGCACTGCTTACTCCTCCCCATAGCAACCAGCTGAGGAGCCAACCTAGAGTGCAGAGGGAAAGGCAGGAGCTGGGAGCATCTGAAATGCCCCTGGGTTCATTTTTGAGCCAGTGTTCTGCCTAATGACCGCAGGCCAAGGAGAAAGCTGCTGTTACCCAGGTGTTGCTGGAGCCTCCTGCCCACCCAGGAGCCTGGTCTCCTCCTCCTCCTCCTCATTAAAACATCTTTCACCAGGAAATAGGCTGCCCCCCCACCACAGCACCGACCCACCCACCCACCTGTGTCTGGGTGCACAGTCCCTGCCCCTCATGGGGACATCCCACCTCACTCAGGTTGTGCCCCTTGCTTTTGGCCCTTTGCTTCACAAATTCTTTCAACCCTCTGGGGTTTCTGTGGAAGCAAATTCCTTTTCTCTCCTCTGTTTCTCTTCCTCTCAAGCTGACCCCTCCTGAGAGCCCTTTTATCCTCCTGTATCTCCATTTCCACCTGTTTTTTTTTGGGCTGGGGTGGGGTTAACCCTTCCTTTGCTGTTTGCAGCAAAAAATGATGCTGGCTCAGGATATTTGATTTCAAAAGCAATCTCCCATGTCTGTCTCAGCAAAATAGTGCCCCATCCCTGCCAGGGTGCCCATGGGAGGCTGATGTGGGACATCCCAGCCCAGAGGTTTTGCTCTCATGTTCAGTCCCGAGGCTTCAACTCACTGCAGAGCAGGGAATTTAGAAATGGGTTTGAATTTGGGAGCAGAATGAGATATCTCTGTGCATCGTGGCAACACTCGGAGCAGCGGGAGCCCAGATGTGCCCAGGGCACCTCCAGCAGTGGCTCTTGCTGCTGCTCGAGGTGGATCCTGCTGCTCTGCCCCAGTTTGGCACTGTCTGGAGGTGTCACGGCTGCTGGTGGGACTGGTGCCCAGTTGGGTGCTCCTGCCTGCCCCTCCTCCCCTGCCTGGGAGCGCTCCCCCTCCCTGGAGCGCTGATCCCGGCACTGCGCCGCTTCCCAGATTTCTGGCAGTAAAGCTGTAATCTCCCTCATCCTCAGAAAGCTCTGGGAGAGATTGATGGGAGGCCAGGTCAGCCATTAGTGACCGCTGCATAAATCACCCTTATTAGCCCTGCTGCCTTGGCAGGGAGAGCTGAGTGCGGCTGGGAAGCATTACGGGATCCTGGCTGCTTACCTGGGGCAGCGGAGGGTCCCTGCTGTGCCAGCACCTCCTCTGCCCCAGGGCGGGCTGCAGTCTCCTTCTGGTCCTTCTTTTTGTGGTCTGTACAGTTTTATCTCTTCCCTGAACCCCTTGGTGGTGTTTAATCAATCCCAGCCCGGGCTTGGGCTGGTACTGAGGTGAGGAAGGGCGAGGGAAGGGCTGTGGAGGTGGCACATGGGAGAGGACGTTTGGTGGCCAAAGGGGAGAGAAGGGCCCATGGGGAGATGAGCTAAATGGTCATTTGCTCCAATAAAAGTTCATCAGTAAAGCTGATCGACAGTAAAGGACACAAACACTGACTCCCCGGAATATTGATGTGTGATGGGAATGCTGGAGTGGTTATTGGGAGAGTGCCTGTGGATTTGGGAATTGTCCAGTCCAAGACTGTCAGGTTGATCTGACTGTTCATTTGGCATTTGGTGTGGCTACTAATGGAAAAGTTTTCTGACTCTGAATGTTTTAAAAAACCGGCACAGGTTGCCCAAAGAAGCTGTGGCTGCCCCATCCCTGGAAGTGTCCAAGGCCAGCTTGGATGGGGCTTGGAGCAACCTGGGCTGGTGGAAGGTGTCCCTGCCCATGGCAGGGGGAATGGAATGAGATGAGTTTTAAGGTTCCTTCCCATCTAAACCATTCTGGGCTTCTGCTATGGGAAGAACCACTGTGACTCCACAGGTTCCATGGATTTCCCAGGTTTGCACCCACTGCCTCACTCTGAATAATGGGCAGTGGCAGAAAACAAAGGAGTTTGCAGGCAATTTTGGATAATTGAAGTGTAACTCTTGGTACAGTGGCCTTGGCTCTCTGCTTGTTTACATGGGGATGATTGATGCTGCTACATTTGTGTTTGGAGCACTGCGGGAAAAGCTGAAACGTCTCCAAACTTGTTTTTCTATGAGAACTGGAAAAAATGATAAAAAATAAGATGAAAAGCTAACAAAAAAGACAAACAAAACCATATTGGGAATGTTTTTATTCATGTCAACTTCCATGAAGCTCCTCTCTCCTCCTGTTCCTCCACTCACAAACGTGAGCATCCCTCAGGGGGGAATTGGCTGTCGGAAGTCAGGGTACACCCGGGGTGTATCTGCTTACAGCTCTGGGCTCAGGAGAGGGGCTTGCAGCTGAGACCTGGGTCTGTCTTTCCTCTCTTCAGCTACAGCACGAGGCCTGCAGTGCCAGAGTTGGGTTAAATGTCCAATTAGTCTCTCACACTTTGTGTTAATCGCTGTTGTTTGTTGCTGAGTGAGAGCCGGTGGGATCTATTAGCTCCTCTTCCTCCTGGGCTGGCCAGCTGGCTTGGGCTGGCTCCAGGTATGACTTGGGGTCTGCCACTGAGGAGAAATCTGGCCTGGTGTCCCTCGGGAAGCTGTGTGCTGCGCTCACTGCCTCCAGGTGATCCATCACCCCGGTTTTTGGCTGGAGGAGGCACAAAGGGAATGGTTGGGACAGCAAAAGCCTGATGGTGTTTCACAGGGAGGTAACTCGCAGGCAGGGATGTAAAGATTAATGTGGAAATACAATTAATAATCTAGGAAAAAGCTGCCAAACAAGGCTTGGGGGGGAGGGGCCTTACAGGTGCAGGGTGTGAGCTCACACCTCGTCCCACGTGTGAGGAGTGGGCTGGGTGATGAGATCCCACAGCCGCTGGGTGCATCCCTCCTGCTCCAGCCCGAGCATCCCCTCAGCTCCCTGGGAGGTGGGAAGGAGCTGAATCTGCCTTTCCCTACCTATTGAGCATGGAAGAGCAGAATCCAGCACCTCTGGCAACTTTCTTGGCAGGGAAAGGAGCAAGTGTCAGGGTGTTTTGTTGGCTCCTCATTCTCGCTGGCATTGGAGCAGTGCTGTGACTCACACAGCCCTGGAGGGAACAGATGTGTACACTGAGGCTGGGCCGAATTTAGCCAAATTCCTTAGACCCTGAAAGCACAGAAGACACCCCTCTGCCTTGGGCTTTGTGGTCAGTGTGTGTAGCAAGCACTAAAGGTGACCCAAAGGCACGTGAGCCTTGTCCCTTGTCATTATATGAGCAATATGAGCTCATAATACAGTGCTGGTGCTGGGTTCATGGTTGGAATTGATGATCTTAAAGGTCTTTTTCAACCTTAATGATTCTCTGATTTATAATTTCCCTCTCCCCACACTTGTAGGGCCACCCTGTTTAAAAAGCTGCTTTTTGTCCAAGGTGGTTGATGCCCTCTCCCAGCTTCTCCAGCAGCAGGCCAACGTCACTGTCCCTGTTTTACAGGCAGAGGGGACACTTGGCCTGTGGAGAGTCAATGTCAAAGCCAGGGTTACACCTCGAGAGCCAGCCTGTCCTCCCCCTGCAGCATCTATTTCTCTCCAGCAGCATCCACCCTGTGTGAGACCAGGGCTATAAAATGCTGTGCAAGACAAAGGAAACGGCATCATTTAAAAACATGCACAAGGTTAAGAGGCTCGGGGAGGACGTGGTGCCTGTGGAGGGATGGATGGAGAGCCCGTGGATGAGACCTGAAGGGCTGCAGAGCACAAGGCAGCACCAGCAAAATCAGCCAGTGCACAAGACACAGGAAAATCTGGCTCCTCACCTGCCTAAGGACCATCCCAGGTGGGTGCCCAGGGATGCAAAGCGGCTCCACATCGCCGTGTTCCCGAGGGAAAGACTGATGGATTGGTTTTTGCAGCACCAGCCGTGGCCCTGCAGAGTCATCCCAAGCAATTAGCTGGGAGTGATGCACTGCTGGCAGTGACAGCTCCCTCCGACTGCTCCGAGCGTCCCGGTGTGCGGCACATTCCCGGCTGGAGAGGCGGATCCGGGAGCAGTCGGAGGCGCTCCCGGGGCTGAGTCTCCTGGGGCGCGGGCGCAGGATGGAGGGATTTTTGGAGCGTTTAGAGCCGTTTGCTCTCCCAGCCCCGCAGGCAGGGCCTGGGGCGTGTTGCCTTCCCAAATTAGGCCACTGACAGGTTTGTCGGCTGAGGTTTCATTTCATTTTCTTCACCGCCTCGCTCCGGGCAGCCCCATGTGGATACCCAGGCCGGGATGGAAAGAGCCTGGGCAGACCTCGGTCAGGCTCTCGCTGAGCTGTTAACACTGATTGCCCATGAATATTGAGGAGGCTGAGAGGCATCCGGGATGTTCTTGCAGTCAAGGCTCACTGGATCTACACTCAAACCTCGGTTCTGCCGTGGGCTGCCCGTGGCTACTTGGGCAAACCAGCCCTTGGCTTCCTCAGTCAAATCTTTTCATATCCCTGAGCTGAGTCCCTGGGTGAACAATGGGAGAAGGCTCATCCAGTGAGGGAGTAATCATAGAACCAGGGAATGGTTTGGGTTGGGAGGGACCTTAAAGCCCATCTCATCCCACCCCCTGCCATGGGCAGGGACACTTTCCACCAGCCCAGGTTGCTCCAAGCTCCATCCAAGCTGGCCTTGGACACTTCCAGGGATGGGGCAGCCACAGCTTCTCTGGGCAACCTGTGCCAGGGCCTCCCCACCCTCACAGGGAAGAATTTTTTTCCAAATATCCCATAAAACCCTCCCTCTGGCAGTGGGAAGCCATTCCACCTTGTCCTGTCACTCCATGCCCTTGCTCAAAGTCCTTTTCCAGGGCAGGTGGTAGGAACTGGCTCAGTAAATGTTCCATTTCCAACAGTACTCATTTCCCAGGGGGATTAGGAAGGGAAGGATCCACCCCAGTCATTCAGCTGAGCTTGGCTGGAGTGGGGTGTCCACAATGAGCCCCCCCAGAGCCAACATTGCCCTTCACCCCCTGCCCAGCCAGGGGTCATGGGGGGCTCCCTCCTGCTGCTGCCTCTGCTCCCAGAGCCTCTGTTTGTGGCCAGAAGGCAGACCTGGGAGCAGGGAAGGTCCTGAGCAGTGATTGATGAGTTTTTCTCCCCAGCCTGTCATTCCCTGGCCGTCTGCTCTGTCCCAGCCCAGCCAGCCCTGCTTTCCCACCTCGGCCCCGCTCCCAGTGCATGGGAACAGCTGGATGAAACCAAATTTTCACTTGCCTTTGAAGAGCCAGCAGGTCCCATAGCCAGGAAAAACATTTACTGACAAAATAGTAATAGATCTGTTTCCCTTTCATCAAGGGGAGGAAGGCAGCGCTGATGTTGACGTTTCTTGCCCAAAATTCAGGAATCACTGTCATTAAAATGAGAGCCCGGTGTGTTTGCAGCCTGGCCGGGCATCTGACATCCATCAGCCCCCTGGAAGCAGCCCAGGGCTCACAGGGATGGCCTTTGGCTTCCCTGGCTCTGGTGGGCCTGGAATGGTTGTTTCTCTGAAACCAGTGCTTCTGTTTAGTGGTTTTCCCTTAATAAAAGAGATTTTCCTGCCACAAGGATGTCATTGTGGAGAAATTGCTGCTGGGCCTGGTCTCTGAATCACTCAGAACTGGTCTGTCCTCAGAGGCTGGTGACATGAGCTCCTGGGCTCAGCTTCTCTGGGGCAGCTGTGTCCTGCTCCAGCCTGAGATTCACCTCAGGAATTCATCCACCATGTGTGGGCTCTTCCCTCACCAGAGCCACCTCCTGGTTGGAGGCTGACCCCCCCCAAAACCTGCTGCTGGTTCCTGCTTGTCCCCTCCAAAGACACTGGGGACTGTCTTGCAGCCAGGGCACAGGCTGTGGGAGGGATGAGGGAAAGGGGCTTTCACATGAACCCCCCAGAGCTGCTGTTTTGGGTGAAAACCAGAGCGTCTCATCCCATGGGTGTTCCCTTTCCTCTGGGGGATCCCAGGCTTTGTGGTGCCTGAGGACTCAGGCTCCACTCCGAGCTCCAGGAAGAATCCTGGAATCCCTAAGGTTGGAAAAGCCCTCCCAGCCCATGGATCCCCCTGTGCCCCATCCCCACTTTGTCCCCAGCCCAGAGCACTGAGTGCCACAGCCAGGCCTTCCTTGGGCACCTCCAGGGCTGGGGACTCCAAACCTCCCTGGGCAGTCCAGAAGTTCCTACATCCCACCTCGACCACACTCTCTGCCCTCTCCCTGTGGATGCACAGACACTCTGCCCTTCCTTTAGGTGAAGCTGTGCATGGTGCCCACTGTTATTCCTGCTGAGCAAGATTCCTGGCTCTGCTCCTGCCAGCCTCAAACCACCCCTCTCCCCTTCCCTCTGGGCCCGAGGTCAGCTGAGCCCCAGGGTGGGAGGGCTGGCAGGTTCCCCAGCTGTGGTGGGAAAGGCTTGGGGAGTGTCCCAGGGTTTGGTGATGTCCGTGTGTCTGTCTGCCTCACTCCAGGCCTCCTTGCAGCGGCTGCACCTCTCCAAGTGCTCTGACTCAGGCTCAGTTGTCATCTCCAGCAGCCACTGGGCACTGGCAGGGGAAGTGGATTTCAGTGCTCATTAATCCCTGGCCAGATTGCCTCCCTCCCTCCCTCAGCTGGTTTTTCCAGGAGCCTCATCCAAGTGTAATCTTGTCACAGGGTTTGCAGTGGTTTGGCAACGACTTACAACCTCCTTGTTCCCTGGGCTCCCCCTCCTTGCCCAATCCTTGCCCTTTCATTTGTCAGAGCTTCCCTACATCCTTTATTTTTCTCCTTCCCTGGTTTTCCTTCGTTTCCATGAGCCCAGGAACACTGGAAGGGAAATTGGCTTCTTTCCCACCCCTGACCGTGCTGTGCAGAAGTGGGGGATGAGGACGTTGCTCATCCCAGTTGCAGCTCAAAGGAGGAGGACACCCAAAACACAACCCCAAAACCCTTGTGTGCATCTCCTGGGGTGCAGCCCCCCTGGCTTGGCTCCCACAGGGAATGCAGCCTGTGCTCCATGTGAGTGCTCTGCTGGTGTCGGCTCTGCCGGCTCGTCCTGCCAGGTCTGGTTCAGCTGCGGACAAACCCGGCACTGCAGAGCAATGTCCAGATTCCTGAGGTGCAGGAAATACTCCTCTACGCCCTGAACTGAGGGAATATTTTGGCTGGATCTCTGGCTGGATTAAGCTGCAGGCTGGATGTGAGGGCAAAGCCGGGTTCAGGTAACTCTGGGCAAAAAGTGTCGTGATTTCCACGGGAGAAGTTCCTGCTTTCAGGTAAAGTGGATTCTTCCTTCCCTGGCATTGCTGTATTTGTTGACCAGACACAGCAAACAAAGAAGAGGATTAGAAAAATGTGCTGTTGGAATGCAGAGTGCAGCAGGAATGATGAGCTGGCATCACAGCTGGGGAGACATGGAGAGCAAGGAGAGTATTTCCAATGAGTCAAATGCCCTTCCCTTGCCCCAGGCTAAAGGCAAGGGAAATTTAAAAGCAAAGGACAGGCAGGGAGCACTCCCAAACTCAAACAGAATATTTAGTGTTTGCTTTAGGTAGTGGCATTTTTCCTTTGTCCTCCTTCCCTTTCCAGAGATGAACTAATCTTAGAAAATGAGAAGTCCAAACACTTTGTGCTAAAAATGCCCGGCTCAGTTAAGTCTGGTCTTAGCCCAAAATTGCAAATAGTTTCCATCTCCCTGGAACTGCTGTTTCCAGTCAATGGGGTTTTCACTCCAGTCACACACAGTCCTCAAACTGGTTAAAGAAAGAAATTCCCCCCCTCTTCCCTGTGCATCCCAGTGCATCCACCCTCCCTGGAAAAGCTGAAGAGTGCCTGTTTTTCGGCAAGCCTTGCCTGGCTTAAACAATGAATTCTGGGAAGTGCCATGGCATGTGTTCTGCAGAAAATCCAAGTGAATGACCACAATATTCCCTCTGGCTCCGTGCTCTGTGAAGCCATTGTTTGGGATGTGTTGCAGGGGTGTTTGGCTTGGCCCAGCGTGTCATCCTCTCTCTGGGCTTTGAATAGACTCTGCTGGAGAAAATGACTGGAATAAGTCTGTTCTCCATTTGCTTTTGGCATTAGTTTTGTTGTTTGTTTGTTTATTTCTCTGGGATTATTTTAAGGACCTCGAGGTCCCACAGCTCGAGAGGCAGGACCTACATGTGCTGCACGGCTGTTCCCTCACCCACAGCTCCAGTGGCAGAGGGTGGGGGAAGGTCACGTTCCCCTGGATGTGCTGCTCCCCTCTGCCCTGGGGGACTGAGGGCCCTCAGCATCCCTGCAGAGGCAATTCCACTGGGGAAGCATTGCTGAGGGAACGATCTTTGCTGCATCCCTGGGTGCTCCAGGCTGTGTCCCAGGGATGAAGGGTCCCTGTGAGCCCAGCAGTGTGTCCTGGGAGAGCCTGTCCACCTGTCCCACTGCTCTGGGGACATCCCTCTGGCTCAGCTGCAGTCCCTGCTGACCTTGGCTCTGCTTCCATCTCACCTTTGCTCAGGAAGATGATTTGGTCTGAGTTGTTGAGCCTGGAGAAGAGAAGGCTCCAGGGAGCCCTGAGAGCCCCTTCCAGGGCCTAAAGGGGCTCCAGGAGAGCTGGAGAGGAGCTTTGGACAAGGGATGGAGGGAGAGGACACAGGGAATGGCTTCCCACTGCCAGAGAGCAGGGGGGGATGGGATATTGGGAAGAAATTCTCCTCTGTGAGGGTGGGGAGGCCCTGGCATAGGTGGCCCAGAGAAGCTGTGGCTGCACCATCCCTGGAAGTGTCCAAGGCCAGGTTGGATGGGGTTTGGAGCAACTTGGGCTGGTGGAAGGTGTCCCTGCCCATGGCAGGGGGTGGGACTGGATGATCTTCAAGGTCGTTTCCAACCCAAATCACTCTGTGATTCTGGGAACCAGCCTCAGGCTCCAACTCACCAGCCTCCCTCAAAGGGATGGACTCCAGGATGTGTCCTGGGGGTCCACAGGGGTCCCCCTACCCTGTCCCACTCCCCTCTCCCTGGCAGGACCAGCTCCTCCCAGCTGATTGCAGCTATTTGTCTGAGCTCCCACAAGATCTGAGTGCTGGGAAGCCTGGCACAGCCCCAGACAATCTGCTCCAGAGCTTTGCTATCCTTAGAAAGGCTTTTGTAAACACCAATCTGGATCTTTTTTGCTGCAATTTCATTTCAGACTGTTGTCATGTGTCCCATCCAGGCAGACCCAGCTTGTTTGCTCTGATGGATGAAGTCCTGGAGAAAACTCAGGTCTGAACAAGATCTGGTTCTGCCCAGACCCCCAGGGGCACCCATGGGAGGTGACATCCCAAGGAGTTCTTCCCCATCCTGCTGACTTCCCAAAGAATCATAGAATTGTGGAATGGTTTATGTGGGAAGGGACATTTGAAGGTCATTCAGTTCCACCCCCTGCCATGGGCAGGGACAACTTCCACCAGCCCAGTTTGTTCCAAGCCCTGTCCAACCTGGCCTTGGACACTTCCAGGGATGGGGCAGCCACAGCTTCTCCATTCCACAGCCTCCCCACCCTCACAGGGAAGGATTTCTTCCCAATATCCCATCCACACCACGGGGAGTTCTTAGCTCTGCCTTGAAAAGGAGGAAACCTTGGGTCAATGGATGAATCCCTCTGGAAACAGCAAAGGGAAAGGAAGGAGCACATGGAGAAAAGCAGGAGCACGACAGCGAGAGTGACAAGCGAGTGGATGTGCATGAGGAGCTGGGAGGAGTGGAGTGGAGAGGGAGCTGTAATTAGGGCAGGTTTCGTTTGCGTGAATTTTGCTGGGTCTGCAGCAGGAGGTTGCCCAGCAGCTGCACAAATGATTTATTACACGCTCACTACATCTGCCCTGTAGGAAGGTAAATAAAATGTACACAGTGTCCCATTTACTCCGACAATCAAGGGGATATGACCCAATTTCTCTTTGACTCAAGCGTTTTCCTCCCCAGGATGAGACCCCCGGGAGGTGGGAGTGCCACAGGCCCCCCCTGGAGAGGCACAGCTGCTCAGGAGCCACATTCATCTCCCTGCCCTTGCTGTCAGAAGGATCCCTGAATGCAGAGTTCAGATCAACCCCCCCTGCACCATCCTGCACCTCCAGGCAGCTCCTGCTGCGTCCCCCGAGGGCTGGTGACCTGTGACAAGGGGGGACATCATGGGAGGTGCCAGGCCTGGCTCAGGGAATCCTTTGGCACTGTCTGTGTGTGAGATCAGGTGATGTTCCTCCTCTGACAGAGACAGGAGCCGGGAGCATCGTCTGCTCCCACATCTGCCGGGGCTGCACTGAGCTGGGGAGGGGGCTCAGACCCTGCCGAGGAGAAGATCCTGTGTGTGCAGGAGGGCCTCGATTTTCCATGAGGGAGCGGGGCCCGTGTTTGCTCAGTCACTCAGCAGGTCTGGGGGAGATAAGGGGCCCCTGCACCCTGGGCTGTGCCTTGCCTGGGCTGTGATCCCTTTTGCTGATACCCCAGATACAGCGTTTGCTGAATGTGCAGCTTTTGGCTGCGCAGTTCCCAACTGTTTCTGGGATTTTTTTCCACCTCTGCCTGTTCTGTCTCCTCCAGCCTCCCCAGCAGGCAGCCCTGGGCAGGCAGGGGCCCGTGGCCACTCTCTCCAGCTCTGCAGGCACTGGGATTTGTTGCAGATGTCGGGCAGTGAGGGGCCTGGAGGTGGCCCGTGGCCAGTGGGGCCCCCCCACACTGAGACCATGGGCAACAAAACGGGTGTGAAGTGGACACTGAGCTAAACCCTCTTTGGGGGATTCGAGTTGAAGGATTTTGCTGTGCAAAGAAAGACTCTGTGGGACGTGGGTTTTTCTGAATCCGATTTTCACATGACTTTAAGCAAATAGTCACAGGAAGCATGTTGTGCTCCGTGCTTGGCTTATCTGCCAGGCTTATCCTGCTGCAGGCAGGAAAATACAGCCAGAGAAGCCTTTCTGGAGGAATGAGGAGAGGAGTAACACTCTGCATGGCAGGCACTCGTGGCAGCCTCCCTGGCTGGAGCAAGGGCTCAGCCCCAGGGCTCTGGGATGGACACTCTCAACAATTCCTTTTCCAGCTGGTCCCTGCTGTCCCCTCCTGAACCCAGGTGCTCTCCCAGCAGTGCAGGAGGAGCGAGGTGGGAGCAGGAGGGAGAAGGTCCCACCCTGATGCTCCTCTGGCAGAGGGGTGATGCTGAGGACAGGACACTGTTACTTAGCAACTGCTGAAGGATGTGGCTCTAACCCACCCTGTACCCAGCACCACCCTCCTGCCAAGTCCTCCGGAGGAGTGGGCACCACCCCCATCAGAGACAGGCTCCACCATTTGATCTTTCTTCAGGTCCACACTTTTGGGCTGATTCAGACCCAGAGAGCTGGTCAGTCCTGGGCTGGGATGAATCCTGGCTCTCTGGGATGAGCAGAGGCAACACATGCTGGAACCGATGCCCTTTCTCCCTCTGTTCACTCAGGGCTCCTTCCCCTGCTCCACACTCGTGCTCCTCCCACAGCCTGAGGACAAAAACCTAATTGCATGACATAAATTATAGCAACTCTCCAAATAAAAGCTCAGGAAAAAAAGGCTGTGGCTGGATGGACACTTGAGGGCTATTAGAAGATGCATAAATTCCTTTCCTTAGGTTTTTCATTTTTACATGTCTAATTACAGTGAAAGGAGCCTTTCAAGGGCTGCTCAACTGCCAGGGCTCTCAGCAGCCCCTGGCAACTGGAGCGGGAAGAGGTGGCAGGGTCGGACACCCCGTTTACCTTGGACAGAGCCTGGGGCTAAACAAATGCCAAGGGCTTGTGAAGGAGACAGGGAGAAACCACTGCATTCCCCTGATCTCCCCCGGGAACCTGCCGTGGTTCCCTGGGCACCCATCACTCCCAGGAATACGTCTGTGCCATTGTGGTCCCTCTTTATTTATCTGACGCTCCTCAAACTTTAATTAAAGATGTCTCCTCGGGGTGTGCTTTAGCTCCATTTTAAAGATGGACTGGCTGGAGAAAATGAAAATGAGCAGCGTTTCTGAGGACTGGGAATAAAACCCAGGAGGGGAATGATGGTATTTAATGCTCTGGCCTCCCCTCTCCCCGTGCTTAGCATGACGGGCACCGTGGCACTGCAGCCTCCATGGTGACTCCAGATGTGCCAGGGTGGTGTGGAGGGAGCAGGAATGATGTGGAATCCACTAGCCAGGGGAATTTCAGGCTGGGACAGCGAGAGAAGCCCTTAAACCAAGAACTGATCAGCAGGGTCAGAGGGCAGGTCTGCTCCCAGCTCAGCCCTGCTCAGAGCACCCAGCACATGACGAGCCACTGTGATAATTAGGGGCAATTTATACCTCCAGGTCAGGGGTTCACTCTGGCCTGTCATCGATTTTTAGGTGGGTGATAAACTGCTGGAAAACAGAGCTGTCGGGATAACACGGAAATGTCCCATTAGAGGGGGAGCTTCTGCAGCAAGTACTGACACCGTCATCCCCCAAAGCCCACCAGGGGCACAGGCTGGGGAGGGGACCCCTGTGGCTTATTGCTGCTGTCCCCTGTCCCTGGGGCTGGCACATGCCACCCACTGATGCTGTGATCCTGCCCCAAGCCCTCCAGTGCTCTCTGCTGGGCTCCCCATGGGGGGAAGGTGCTGGGAATGCTGGACATCAGTGGCCACCCAAGCCAAGAGTCACTCTGTCCTTTTTGGGGAAGGGGGTTCGAGGAGACAGCCACAGGGTCATGCTCTGAAAATCCTTGGGGACACTGATTTTTCTGCCTGTGAACCTGAAAACAAAACCAAGGAAGTTTTGTGCCTACATTTGTTGCACTTGTTACAGCTTTTCCAGTGCTGGGGAACAGCCTTTGGATCCTGTTCTTGGATCCATGAGGAGGTGATTCCCACAACCTCCCTGGTTTGCAGGTGGAGGTACTAAAGACTGTAGTCAAACATGGAGATGCTGAGGTGTGCAGGGCACTATTTCCTCATCAATTCATCCTGCTGCTGTGCTTGCTCTGCTGCAGAGATGATGGAAGGCAGGAGTTCACCTGCTGGCTCTCCTGCAGGGAAGAGGTTTGTCCCTTGGCTTGCAGCACTCTGCTCACAGACGCACATTCTGCTGCTCCTGGCGAGCACAGCAAGAGTTTAAATATGTTTGCTCCATCCTTTCTTTGCAAACTGCTCCAGCAGGTAGTACAGTTCCCAGATTTATTCCTCGAGCCAGAGAAGCAGCTGCAGGAGGGAGCTGGATGTGTGCAGCAGCTCGAGCCCTGGCTCTGGAGCTGGGGCACAGCCCAGCTCTGCCCGGCCATCCCAGGGTGCTCCCCTGGATTGGATTGCACCGATGAGATCCCACTCCAGATATGCTGCTCTAGCTGGAGCCTGGCTCTGCTTCCTCTAATTAAAGGTGTCAAGTAATGCCACGGACTGAATTCAGCAGCAGCAGCAAAGTCCTTCCCAAGTACATTAAATCATCCAGACCTTGTGCCATGAAATTACAGCCTTGCACAGGAGGTGATGTGCTCTGAACTTCCCAGGCTGAGAAGTGCCCTTTCCTCCAAAAGAGGTCCCAAACAAATTAAAAGCGACCTGGCTCATTGAGATCAGGGTTAGAATTGCTCGATCTGTGGCTCAGGGCTCATCCCCAGCCCACACACTTTGTCCTCTCTGGGTATTCCCCTCAAAGAGCTCGTGCTCAACCACAAGGATGGGGACGGAGCAGCTGTGCTGCACCCTGGGGTGGGGAACACGTGTGGGCACTGCAGGGACCACGGCTGGAACCCTCACAGCCTCCCTGGCATCTCTCCATGTCACTTCAGGTGATGCTCCACCTTTCAGAAATGATCCTTGTCCTGATGGAGACACAAAGAGAAGCCTCCAACCCAACCCACCGGCCAGGTGGCACAAAACAGGCATTTCCAACAACAAAGATTTAAGGAAATGCACACTTGCAAATGGGAAAATGCAAAATTCGTCAGGTAAATTCTTTGCTGGAGCTGGGAATGAGGCACCTGGAGAACTCCAGGTTCCATGTCTCCAAAACACAGGGCTCAGCACATCCCCCTCACCGAGCACTCAGCTCATCTCCTCCATGGAGGCAGATCTGTGAGGATGCTCCTGTCATGTCATTAAAACTAATAATAAGGAAGGAGAGGGGAGAGCAGCGTGGGGGTGATGGAAAAGGGACTCTGCAGCATGGAAAGCCACCTGGGAGCTCAGGCACAGCCACCCCTCACTCGGAGAAGCCAGTCCCTGGGTGGTCTCTCCCTCTTAATTACAGGGCTAATGCCATGTTACTATCAGGAGAAGTTTCTTAACCTGATAATGAGTAGGAAGCAGCTGTAGCTTGGAAAATGTAATAATTGCAGAGCGGAGCAATGTAATTATAAGGTGTGTATCAACTGCCTCCGTGTTTACTTAGAGGAGACTAAATCCCCTCAGAAGCTGCAGCCGAGGCAGCAGCCGGAGCTCTTTCTTGCAGGGGGGTGTAAGTGTGGAGTAAGGGGGGAGCAGAGACGAGCCCTGACCTGCTCCATGTGCTGATGTGCCAGGGATTGAGCCGAGGCTCTGGTGGGTCCTGAGCCAGCCCAGCAGATGATGGGTGAGCATCGCTCCAGGTCCTTGGTGGGGAACTTCCATGGAGCATTGTGGTGTCATGACCAGCTTGGACATGGAATCACAGACTGGCATGTTTGGAAGGGACCTTAAAGCCCATCTTGTTCCACCCCCTGCCATGGGCAGGGACACCTTCCACCAGCCCAGGTTGCTCCAAGCCCCATCCAAGCTGGCCTTGGGCACTTCCAGGGATGGGGCAGCCACAGCTTCTCTGGCCCACCTGTGCCAGGGCCTCCCCACCCTCACTGTAAATACCTTCCTCCTTGCACATGCCCATTCTCCCTCATGCATATACTTGTTTTCCCTCATTCTCATTCTGAGAAAAAAAAAATTCGCCAACTGCTTTTTCCCTGAAAAATACAGATTTGGCTCAAACAAAACATTTGTTGCAGTTTTGCTGGGTGTGCTCAATTATTCTCCACTTTAAAAAGACAAAATACGCCAATATGGAGAAGGAAAGTGGGTCAGGTTTTAAATGAACCACAGTAACAGCAGCTCTGAGGCACAGCTGAGCTGTTCCAGCAGCTCTGTCCGACCCTCTCCTGGAGATCCCACACAGTCTCTCTCCAAACCTATTGCTGGGCTCCACTGCCTGGGTAACCTTTGCAAATGTCTTCCTTTGATCTTTAATAATTACCCTGTGCTAATGCGTTTGGGATGTGATGAATGAGATGGAGAAGAGCAGCAGAGGGTGAGGAGAACCCTCCCCTCACCCTTCCCTGATCCTCCCCTTTTCCCTGTCAATGTCCTTACTCGGGTCTGGACCTGCTCCTGCTGCCATCCCGCTCATCAGCCGCACTGGAAAATGGCTCAGGCATCAATTAAGGAGTTGGACCAAGGTCTGTGATGAGAGACAATGAACTAATTAATGAGAGGGAGTTTTTTATGGCCTCACGTTTCCCAAACACTCTTGCAGGGGACGCAGTTGGCCAATGTCTGGCTGGTCATTGCTCTCCACCAGGTGACATCCCATCCCTTGGCAGCATCTCATACAATCCCAGAATATTTGGCTTGTAAGGGACCTTAAAACCCATCCAGTGCCACCCCCTGCCATGGGCAGGGACACCTTCCACCAGCCCAGGTTGCTCCAAGCCCCCTCCAACCTGGCCTTGGACACTCCCAGGGATGGGGCAGCCACAGCTTCTCTGGGCAACCTGTGCCAGGGCCTCCCCACCCTCACAGGGAAGAATTTCCTCATATCTAACCTAAATTTCCCCTCTTTTATTTTCACACCTGGCCCCTGTGCACTGGGAGGATGTACAGAGGATGGAGCTTGTGCAGTAGAAAACTGATGGCAAGTAAAAATTCAGCTTCCCATCCCTCCTGGATTCACCTCGAATGCCCCAGTGAGTAGGTAGGACCCTGTGGCTCCTTCGGGTCCCCTCTCATGCTGAGGTAAATAAAAGCACCATATTTTTCCCCTTGTAAAGTCCCCACTGAAGCTTTGCCCTGTGGCAGGTGACACTGATACTCTTCATGAGCAGCTCTGAGCCAGCACAGGTATTTTCTCCTGATAAAGAAACTGGGAATGAGTTTTTCCAATGCTGAGAGGCACCTGAACACGGTCACCAAGCAGCTGTGAAGGTGCAGGTCTGGCTCATGACATCCAGTGTCTCTGCAGGGGCTCTCAGCTTGTGGAAAGTGGGGTCATGCTCAGCCCAGCTTCTGCTGAACCACTTCTGCTTGAGCATCCCCATTTTCCAGTGTCCCTAGAGGAGCTCAGGCCCTGCACACTGCAAAGCAGGACTGGAGATTAAAGCTGTGTTTGCAAAGGGTTGGAGCTGCAGAACCAAAGCTGGAGGATCAGCAAAGCCATTTGCTCCTGACTCTGCCTTCACCACACAGAGCCCAGCAGCCCCACTGCTCCTGGAGGCATCCAACCCTTTTCCTGGGCAAATCCACCTCCTCCCTGAGGATTCTGGGGAGGATGGGTGCGGGCTGCTCGCTCCGTGCCCGGCTCAGGGCCCATGTGTCCAGTGGGCACTGTGCCAGCACAGGGTGCTGTGGGGTGACGTGGGGAGCAAGGGGTTCATCCCAGCAGAAACCCCTGGAATTTCCCTCCCTGATGTGGGGAGCAAGGGGTTCATCCCAGCAGAAACCCCCGGAATTTCCCTCCCTTCCTGGTGCCATCCACCTGTAGGTCATGGAATCATAGAGCATTTGAGCTGGAAGGGACTTTCAAGGTCATCTCCTTGCAACCCTGCCCTGGGCAGGGACAGCTTCCACCAGACCAGGTTGCTCCAAGCCTGGTCCAACCCTTACTGGCCCTGGAAGAAGGTCCAGGTGAGCTCCCTCAGGATGAGTTTTATCAAACTGCACCACTCAGCTGACAAATGGAAGTCACTTGATGGAGAATGGAGAAACTGAGGCACAACCAAGGATCTGGCTTCAGTCACATGGCATCCGTGGAGTCCCAAATCCATGGCATGGATCCACTCTCCCTGGAATAGGGCCCAACCCCCAGATACTTCCTGCACTGCTGCCCCTCCTGTGTTGCTGAAACCTTGGGAGAAATCTTAAAGCATCATCTGCTGAGGAATGACAATCCAGAGGAAAAATCCCCAGCCAGGTCCCGATGAGATGCAGGCACCCAGCCTGCTTTGCTGACCTTCCAAAGCCCACAAAAGCACTGGTAAACCTCTGAAAATGGGGTGTATTTAAGGAAAGCTCCTCTATCACGTAAGACTCAAGCCAGCCCAGGAGCTTCCTCTAGTCCTTTACCTCGGGAATGCCTCGAGGAAAGTCCCTTTGCTTCCTGAGTTATTGCTGATGGAACTGCTCTGCCTTTGGCCTCCCTGTTTTCATAGCAGGAAGGATTCCCCCATTCCCTGGGGTGCCTGCAACCAACTTCCAGTACCTCCACCTACGGGAAGCGCTTGCTGGATATCAATATATATCTCAATATACATCTGTGTGTTTGTGTGGGGGTGTATTTTTATGTAGATATGTAGAATCAATAAAAATTAACATTTAAGGAGCTGTAATGGGATCTGCATCATTGTCGGGAAACGCAGCGGGTGTTAAAAGCCTAATGCAGGGGGAAGGGAGGGATCTCAGGGAGCTGTTTGCAGACTTCAGCATCCAGGACATGAGGGAAACCAAGGAGAGAGGGAAGAGGAATTCAGAGGTGTTTGGAGACACTGGTAATGAGTAAGAGTGACCAGGGTGAAACTCCTGCTGCCTCCAGAACACAGCCCTGGCACCTGCTCTGATTTTGTGCTGTGTTTTATACCTGTTCCAACCTTGAATAAAACAGTGATTCCAATGGGAATGTGAGATTAAATCAGCCACTTGGTTCCCTGATTGCCTCCTCCTGCTTTTCCTACCCTGGAGATCTGAACAGCCTGATTTAAACCTGTGCAGGAGTTCTGGGAGCTGAGAGGGATCCCAGGGGAGGGGGGAGCTGGAGGATGTGAGGCAGGGGTGGCAGGGGGTGGATGGGTGAGGGTCTCTGCCAGGACAGGGGTCTTGCAGCATTTCAGTGACTCTCCTGCAGTCACAACCCCCTGGCTTTTCCCCAGGGTCCAGCGTGGGAGAGCAGGGGCCTCCTGCCCCTCTGGAACACAGGGAGCACCCAGGGCTTGGGTGCTCATGGATCAGCTGACACAGGACCCACATGGCACCCACATTTTGACCCCAAAGAGGTCAGAAATAGGGAAGAAGAATTTTACAATGAAGGTGGTGAGGCCCTGGCACAGGTTGCCCGGAGAAGCTGTGGCTGCCCCATCCCTGGAAGTGTCCAAGGTCAGGTTGGACAGGACTTGGAACAACCTGGGATAGTGAAAGGTGTCCCTGTCCATGGAATGAGATGAGGTTTAAGGTCCTCCCCAACCCAAATCATCCTGGGATTCTATGATTTTTTGGGCAGGGGATGGCACCTGGGGAGCCAGGGATGGCTGTGGCACTGGGGCCAGGCCATGACTGCTGTGGCTGCAGGTCCTTGTGATATTCCTATGGGGCTCCACAAAGATGCAGCCACATTGGTGTGGGTGTTTCATGGCTCTCTTTAGTGTCCAGAGGGAGGAGAGGTGGCAGCAGCCTGATTTTTTGAGAATGATCCATTTAGAGAGTGATGGCTCATCCAATCCTTTGGGGAAACCCAGTGCAGCCACAAGTGTTATCGAGACTTTCAGCTCCACCATCAGCTTACATCCATCAGGCTCAGCCTTGCCTTGCCACTGCCCCTCCTCCTCCTCCTCCCCTAAATATTTCCCAGAGCAAAACCAGCTGACTCTCTGAAGGTCCCTTTTCACCTGTTGCCTGACAGGCTCAGGGCTCATCCTCCCTGTGTGCCGGCGTGGGAAGGGTTAAATCCTGCCTCCCCCGGAGCTATGCTTCACTTGATAACATCATCAGCTGGTGACAGTATTAATGCAGGGATCAGGTGCAGGAGGTGGCTGCATTACCCAGGAGAGAGATGAGTTGTGTCCGGAGGAGCCAGAACTGGATACGTGGCATAATTGCAGCCTCCCTGACCCCTTCCCTCAAGAAACCCTCGCTGCCCCTCCACAGCAAACCTCCTCTTGGTGCAGGAACCTCTCCTCCTGCTCCTCCTTCTCCTCCCCATTCCACGATCCTGTGATTCCCTGATTCTATGGGAAGCCCAGGTAAACTGAGGGGGAGGTGATCCCAGTGCTGTCCCAGCGTTCGAGCCCGTGCCAGGAACCCCCAGATCCTCCTGCAGAGACCCCGTGTGGGTGGAACTGGGGCACATCCACCATAACTGTGCAGAGCCAGAGTCGCTGTGGGGGGACCCTGCTCGGGGGGCTGGAGAGCAGGGCAAGAACTGCAGCAGCACTGAAGTGGTTTCCCAGTTGAAACTGGAGCAGGCTGCACCAGTCCCAGCAGAAAGCCCTGAGGAACCCTGCAGAGGCTTGGAGGGTGGGGAGAGAGAAGAGCACGCAGTGGAGGGGCAGGAGAGGCTCTTCTGCAAAGCCTGGTTTTAAATAAACAGGCAGCAAGCAAACAGGGGTGAGATTGGAGGGGAACTCCTTCAGATGCGGTTTCCATGAGTGCTTGAGTACACAAACCAGGCCAGCACAAGGACTTTGTCCCTATATTCCTTGTTCTGCATTTTGCCAATAAACATCTCTGGGCAGGATCCTTCAGCACGCTCAGGCCAACTTGTACAGCAGAAACTTCTCTCCTCTGGTTGTTATTAATTATTTGTGTTCTGCTGGTGCCGGGAGAGGTTTGCTGGAGTTATTGCAGGAAAAATAAGCTTTTTCAAACAAGGATTTAAACACCCAAAGTGCCTGCAACAGCCTCACCACCCCTCCTGCTCTCTCCATCTCTGGCCGTGCCTCCTGCATCCCTTGGGAGCTGCTGGCAGTGAGGACACTGTGGCTTCCTCCCCTCTCCTTACCTTGCTTCGAGTTTCACTCACCCACTTCTACTCACCCCCATCTGGGACCTCATTGCTGCAGTCCTGTTCCTTATCTTCTCACCATCACCTCTTGCTGGCTTGTCCCTGTCATCCCTCCCTGGGTTTGGGTGATGTTTTCCTGGGATGGGGGCCCTGGGAAGCTCGTGTCCATGTGCAGTGACCCTGATGGCCCCTCTCCAAACAGCCAGTGGGGCTGAGCCAGAGGGTTACAGAACAGGAGCAGGGGGCAGGAATGGAGCTGCCAGGCCTGGGAAGTGCTTCCTATTGGAGCCAGGTTGCCCTTTCAGCCAACCTCGCACCATTGAAACTTCATGGCTCTTTCTACCCCACAGTTATTACAGATGAACCCCAGTTCCACCCACACAAGGGGCTTTTGGCTCAGGGAGCAGGACAGAAGGACTTCAAAGGAGCTGCTGCTCCCCAGGTGTGCTCTCTGCACGAAAATGTCTAATTTTTACCATCCTTTTACCACCCTCTTCCCCCCATCTTTACCCTTCCCAACTTGGTTACAAACCAACCCAGAAACCTCAAGCTCTGAGTCAGCTCCTAATTTTTAATTAATGTTCTGCTCTTTTCCCCAGACCTGCAGAGCTTTGCTGACACTCTCAGCATCCCAAAGAGCCTCGAGAAGCAGCTGAACCCTCCGCGCTGCCTCAGTGCTGAGGGGGCCGTGCCCACCTCCCCGTCCTGCCCCGTTCCCACACTCCCCAACACCTCGGGATCCTTCCAGGCTCCCGGTTTGCGTTTCCCCCTCAGCGCCGGCTTCTCCCTGCTCCGCTCTCAGACAGCTGTGATGGATCAGTGACAAGCTGCCTTTGTGTCCTCCTCTTGCACAACAATAGATACTCCTGTCTGTTTATACAAGTTTGAATTTGTCCCTATAAATACGGTGTGGAAGAAACAGTAGACTATAGATTGCACCCTGACAGCTGAAAGATTAAGGGAATCCATTAACTAAACCAACTGCCTGGAAATCTTATGCAGAACATACACCTGAAAGCTATTACTGCTGTCCTGTCATACTGCTTTATCTCTTTATTTAGGACCCTTTTTGTTTGGTGGAGAGTTTGGGGTTTTTTCTTCCTTTTTTTTTTTTTTTTTTCTTTTTTTACCCCTCTAATAATGTAAACTTGTTCTGGAGTAACAGAGGAGCCCTTGATTAAGTATCTAAGTATTTTCTGCTGAAGAATTTATGAACTCTGAGCCAGCACTGTCCTTGCCAGATCCCATGGAGTGGGAGGGGAGGGGGCACTTGCCTGTCTCTGGGTTTGTGCAGTGAATGGCCTTGGCTCAGGTTTCCTCCCAATGAACTGTTTGCATTGCTCTCATGGGCAACTCTGTCTCACTTCAATCTCTGGCTGCACTTAACCTTTTTTCACCTGAATTCTCTCCATCCCTCCCTACCTCTCCCTGCAGCTCCCTGCTTTACAAAGCAGCCCACCCTCAAGTTCACGAGTGCAGCAGTCGCTCGGCGCTGCCGGAGCCGGGCGGGATCCTGGCTCTGATACTGTTGAAGTTTTTTTTTATCCCAGTCTATTCAGGTCTCACACAATGCCCGTCACCATAGTGCCTGTGCAAGCTCCTTGTTCTCCACCAACACCACTCCTGCTCCTCCCTGGCCTCCTCCCCTCCCGCCTCCGGCCCGCGGGGGTTCCAGGGCGAGGGGGCTCTTTGTGCACCTTGCTGGGAGCCAGAGCTCCATGAGGCACGAGGGTTCTTCTGAAGTGAAAGGCATTTCCCACTGCCACGAGGCAGGGATAGATGGGATATTGGGAGAAATCCTTCCCTGTCAGGGTGGGGAGGCCCTGGTACAAGTTGCCCAGAGAAGCTGTGGCTGATCCATCCCTGGGAGTGTCCAAGGACAGGTTGGACGGGGCTTGGAGCAGCCTGGGCTGGTGGAAGGTGTCCCTGCCCATGGCAGGGGGTGGCACTGGGTGAGGTTTAAGGTGCCTTCCCACCCAAACCATTCCATGATTCTATTCTGTGATTCTCCAGGTTTGAGGAGGACTGAAAGCACTGTTCTCTTGTTCCCACAGAGCCAACCTGCCACCTCTCCTGTTCCCATCCAACACGAGAAATGCACCTGCAAGAGTTTACAAAAATCCCTGGTTGGCTTTTGGAAGCTGTTTGCCTCAGAAAACACAGGTTGAACCTTCACTGTTCCCATTTTTCCTCATCCCTGTTTTCCCTCTCCCTCCTTCCTCACCAGCTGAGCCTCACCAGCAGCACTTCAGTGTCCCTTGATGTGACCTTGCAGTAATCAATTGATATTTGCCCCTTGTCCTCAGGCTGGACTGGGCTACTCATCTCAGAGGGTGGGTTTGAGAGCACAATTTCTTTCAGTTTTCTCCTTCATTTTGAACCTCAGGATGGGGCAGCGTGTGAAAAAGGTAAATATCAGTGTGAGAATGCAATTGAGGGAAACATTTCCACAAGAGCAGCAGTTCTGGGCAGCACTCAGCTCTCCCTGGGGTGGGAGGGCAAACCCCCCTTGCCAGAGCCCCCTTTTTATGCTGGTGTCGAGTGATTAATGCTGTCCTGAGTGGAGAATAAAGTTTCAGGGGCTGCTATTGTCAGGGGAACAGGAGCAGTTCCTGCACTGATAGTAACCATGGAGCTGCAAATACACCGGGAAAGGGCTGGAGAGGGCTTGGTGGGTGATGGGACATGGGTGGTAGATCCCATTCAAGCCCATCTCTGGATGTTACTGCGATACTGAGATGTGAAGAATTTAAAAAGAGGGTTTAAAATTAGTGCAGCTGCAATTGTAACTGAGAAGGGGTATTTTCATTTCTCTCTCCTTTCTCTAAGTTGTACAAGTTCCCATCCGATGCTGCTGGGCTGGATCCTGCCTCCCTGCAGCACGGATGGCACCTGCTGGGACTCCTCTGGGTTGGGAGAGAGGAGTTCCTTGAGAGCTGGGAGCGATCAGAACGGAGTTTAGGGATGGCAGGGTAGGTATGAGGGATGGGAGGATGCAGGTGGAGAAGCTGCAGTTGTGGAAAATCCTGAATGAACCCACAGAAGAAAACACCCATTTCAGGAGACAGAGGGATTCCCTGTCTTTGCTCCGTGGCTCTGGATGAAGGACTGGAAAGGTCCTGGAGTATCTCTGCCAAGTGCTGTGGAGAACTTCAGGCCAGTATCCATGTGGATCGAGCTCTTTGGGCTGTGCTGGGGGAAGGTGGCCGAGGTCGGGAGAGCCGGTGTTGCCAGGCAACACTCCCGTATATTAGGAAGATAAATCCTACAATAATGGAAAGAACGGATACTTTCCTCGCCTGTCGTTTATTTCTTTCTTCCTCAGTGGTTCTGCTCACTCGGATCCTGCTGTGGCACCAGGGAGCAAAATGACCTTTAATATTCCAAAGGACCAGGGGGTTTATCCTCGGGAATGAAAACAGTGTGATACAGGGATTTTGGGATCTGCTGGGGCTGTGTCCCTGCCTTAGACAGGAGTGGGGCAGAGGGCTGGCAGAGACAGGCGCATCTGGTTTTTGGAGGAAAAAGGATTGTGGGAAAAGCCAATTCCTTATCTCCAGACACATCCCACTCATGTACTACTCTCTTTTTGCAAACATTTGTGTGTTTGCTCTTTGCCTGTCTCAAAGGAAGCATGTTGTGGTCCCTGCACCAGGGGCTGAGGTTGGTGTTTGTCTTTGCAGGGGTTGAGGTTCCTCCGACAGCACCGGGTGACTGATCCCATCCCTCTGATCCCATCACTTGTGATTCCAGCTAAAACACAGCTGGAACACTGAGCACCCTCAGCAAGCCGTTTGCAATCAGCCAAGAAAAAAGAACCCAGACAAATCTCTACTCCAAAATGTTTAAATACTTCTAAACAAGAAGAAAAACCGGAGGAAATTGCAGTGATGAGAGCGAACACAATCGGAGGCTTAATTTGTCACATCTATCATTTGCTCTGACTTGTGCAGCCGGCTCCGCTGTTTTCCATCAGAGCACTTCAGGGATGCAACTGGGATGAGAAGGAGAAGAAACAAAGTAGGATGAGACTCCAGCTCGAGCAGCATTTGCTGAGCACTCAGTCTGCTGTAGCAGTGCCATCACCCCAGCCCTGGGCTAACAGCATCCTGCAGGGCCTTGCTGCTCCCGGGATTCCTGCCGTCCCTGGGAGGGGATGAGCTTTGGGCAAAGGTTGGACTCAATGGTCTTGGAGGTCTTTTCCAACCCTGATGATTCAATGGTGAGGAAACCCCAACGACTGTGTCATCCCAGCACCCCTCAGGCAGAGGAGCCATCCCAAGGCTGGGCTGCAGCAGCACTGGGTGCCGGCGGTGCCGCTCCGCCTCCCACCCAGGTACAGGGTCGTGTCTGTGTGCAATTAGCTTACAGCAGCACAGTAAATATTTCATACCTGATAGCAAAGGTTGTTTAATTTTTCATTATTTCAAAGCTGCTCATGAATGTTTTACAGGGATGATCTCCTCGGGTGGAACAGGGAAGTGTGAGGGAAGTTCCTGCAGCCCCAGGTCTGGGAGCTGTACCCAGTCACCCAACGCCCACCCAGGCTCTTCCTTTCAGCTGCTGATGAGCACAACTGCAGCAGGCTGTTGAGCAAAGCATTTTCACTGAATCTGTTGCCACGTGAAATAAATGCCTGTAATATCCCTCTACAATCCTATTTATTATGGCAATAATTAAATTGTCCTTTATTCCATGGACTCAGCAATACTGACTCAGAAGAGGACAAACCCCCCAGCTCATATGTCACAGCACCTTCTGCTCTGGGGGTTTCTGAACTCACTTCAAGTTCCACCATTGCTGGGATCTGAAAAAAAAACCAAAAACCAAACCCAACAAAAAAACCCAAAACAAAACCAAAAAAAAAAACATTAAAAAGATTTTGTGTCAAAGCCAAAGTTTCTGCTCAGTGTCATGTGGAAGGTGTCCCTGCCCATGGCACGGGGTTGGAACCAGATGCTCTTTGAGGTGTTTTTGAACCCCAGCCATCCCAGGATTCTATGAGTCTGTGTTTCTGGGCTGACCACCTCCTTTCCTCTCTAGTTTTCCTTCTACAGGAAAAGAAAGCCAAGAGCATCTCTGCTTGTGAGATTTGCCACCCAGGCTTTTAACTCAGTGTACCACAGGGTTCCCCTCTGGCTCACATCCTTCCCTGCCTCCCTGAAGAACAAACTGAGGGCAAAGTGGGTTGTCTGAACCCAAATTGAGTCTTCAGGAAGGGACTTGGGACTTTAATCCCAGCTGGTAACTCAGCCATGCAGGATGTGCTCACACAGCAGCGTCCCCTCCACGGCTGCTCCTGCTCTCTCCCTCCTCTCCACGTGCCCTGGCACTTTAATAGATCTCCCAAAGCCTTAAACCTGGCCAGGCTCAGGGGTGGTTTTCCCACTGAACTCCAGCAGCCTGGGCACCCCCAGGGGTAACCAAACTGCTGACCTTAGTTGGGCAGCTGCACAAGCCAGGAATTCACATCCTCTGTTACCATGTGGTGTGGTTGGTGGCCTTAGCACAGAACTTCAAGTAAATCCTCATGGAAATGTTATCCAGTGGATGCTGCAGCTGGGATGAGCTTTTCTGACCCTCCCCCGGGCCCTGGCAAGCAGCATTAGGTGTCCCTGTGACAGAAGGACTTTGGAGAGAGTTTTGTGGTGGCCCCTCCCCGGTGGTTTGAACTCACGTGGGATGGAGGTGACAGCCGGAGGGACTGAGGGATCACCTTCCCCATCCCTGATCACCTCGGGATTGGAGCTTGGAGGTCTCACCATCTGCCCCCTCACCATCCCCAAAGGCCACACACCCACACTCCTCAGGGACACCCCCTCTCCAGGCCTCCATTTCAGGGGCAGAAAACTTCACACTCGCTCCTTTGTGTGTCCAGAGCTGCCATTTCTGTCCTGTTCAAAGGATCCCTGGTGTAACCTGCACTTAGTCTTGGATTTCCACTCTTTTCCCTGGGGCAGGAGCAGGGGCAGGTAATGAGCCTCGGAGCTCTGATGTGCTCAGAGCTGCTGCTGCCTTTGGCAGGGAGGCTCTGCTCTTCTCCTGGGGATAATTTGGGGGGTTTGGATGCAGGATTTTGGGGACAGCTGGGTCCACACAGGTGGCACAAGGACCAGGGAGCCTGAGGATGGGCAAGGTGAGAGGCATCAGCCTGTCCTAACCCCTCCCACTGCCAACAGGCACATGGAGCTGAGTCAGGGGTGGATGGCAGAGACATCAGAGCTTTGGGGAGACGACCAGAAATCCATAATTAATGAAATCACCCCGTTCCACCTGTTATTTTATCTGCAACCTGCTTTGTGTGTGCTTCTCATGAATACATTAATTAGGGGCTCTGAGTCTCGGAGCAACATTAACAAATCATCACGATGCATTTGTCCACACTTCCCTGAACGCTCCCATTTGAAAATCTGATTAGGATTGGTTAATTCTAATCAGTGACCGAGGAACACGGCATCCCTGTCCTCCCTGGCTGCCTGAGTGATGCAGGCACACGTGTTTGCATTCAAAGCTCTCCGTAGCCTTTTCCTGGAAACTCATAAGAATCAGGGCTGTGAGTTAGGGCTCATCCCCTGTGGGGCTGGGACACGTCATTCAAAAATCCCAGGGAGAAGTTTGGGAAGATTCAGCTCCTGCTGGTCGTGAGCATCAAAGGATGAAAAAAGGAGACTAAGACAACAAACAGGAGGACAAAATGCTCTGGCAGAAGTGAGGGGGATGTGGGTGATGATCTAATGTGAGCTGGTGTCTCCAACAGACAATTCCAGCAACAGGGAGAGGTTTCCCACCATGTGTCTTCCACGAGGGCTTGTTCCAAATCATCCTCATCTCAAACACCAGCGCAGAGTCCGTCTGAGGAGGTACAAACACTCTCATCCACGGAGGTACAAACACACTGATCCAGACCAGGTTTTTTACTTCACCTCCCCTGCCTGAAAATCTGCTGCTACCAAAGTGTCAGACAGGGAAGAGACTCCCCTTTGTCTCTTCATTCACTGGGAAGAATCCATCATCCAACACTTTTCACCTGCCTCAGTCACAGGTAAATCCCAGACCAGATTTTTTTACACTCAAAGCCTTCACGCTTCCTCTCGCCTCCCTCGATGGGACAAATAAAGCTCAATAATATGCAAAATCCCTGATTTCTTGAATTCCTTCCACTCCAAGATGTCTCTTGGCAAGGAGCCTCCTGCAGAAGGGATGAGCCCCATCTGTGCCAAAATGCAACTCAACCCCCCGCTTCCAGCCCTGGGTCGGATTTTTATCATAACTCTGCTTGGAATACATATATGCATTAAAAAAGGGGGGAAAAGAGGACATTCAGTTGAAAAACAAGAGCTTTGAAATGTGAGCTGGGCTTGGGCAGCACCACGGGGCTGCTGCCGAGCGGCCTTGCCGAGCTCCCGGCGTTCTCCCGGCCTTGTCCCGGCGTTCCCGGCCGCTGCCCCGCCGAGAAAGCCTTTTGTCTTCCCAGCAGGCTGGGGCTGAGCGATGGAAGCCTCTTCCCAGAGGGAAGGCAGCTTGTTTGCAAGAAAAAGGGGAGTTTTCTTTGGCTTTTTTTTGGAAAAATAATCTGCCTTTTTTTATTATTTTTTTTTTTTTATATCTGCATAGGTGCTGCAGTTCTTTGTGGGATTTTTCCCCTCTTTCTCTGCTAACAAATGTTCCAGTGTCTTTACCAGGATAAAAGAGTGAGGGAGGGAGGGGCACAACCCCCTCCTCCCCAACCAAACCAGCAGCATATTTGCACTGGTTAATTTAATAGGGAATTAATGCCATCAGTGGATTAAACCCAGGAGCAGCTCCGGCTCCCGGCATTAATTCCAGCGGAGCAGGAGGGTGTGTGTATCCATTACATACTGGCAATAAAGTGGGAAGGAGCTGGGCTGGGTAACACGATGTGCTGGGGTCTGGTGTCCTCCTGCAACCCTGCCAGGGTGTGTGTGGCCCAGGGACAGGGACAAACCAGTATAAATGGGGTTACTGGTGGCCATGGACAGGGGCTGGGTGGAGGCTCGAGGGAAAAGTCTCTGGGTGCATTTCTTTTGTCAGGCCTCAGCTTTCACCTCTGTAAACGGGCAGAGACGTGGGTCCAGTGCTGGCTGAACTCTCCTGACAGGAACTGTAAGAGCCCAGGAATCAGCGGGAACGTGCTGGAAGAGGGGACTGGGGAGGAGAAGGGGGCTCTGGCTCCATTAGCGCTGCCTGTGTTGGTGTCCCAGCCAGGTGACCATGGCAGGAGTGTGACTGTGCCTCGGTGATGTGACTCTGCATCTCCCAGGAAGTGGGAATCAGCTTCTTCTCTGCAGCTTTGCCTTCACTGGCCCCTCACTGCTCATTTTCTGCTGATGAACTCAAGCTTGTGACACCTGTGTCCCATCACCGATGGAAAACTCGGCTGTTTGCTCCCCTCTGCTCCTTTCTCTGGAGCTGTACCCGAGTGTGGGACATTCTCCTGCCTTGTGGCCCCTGGGACAGGTCCTCTCCTTCGTCGGAGGCTGCGGAGGAAGGATGAGCAGGGAGGTGACGTGGAGGCAGCACAGTGTGAGACTGAGCCTTTGAAGCGTAGGGAGAGAGAAAAGAAGGGAAAGAGGCCAACAGAAGCGTCACTGGGGCTGGTCAAACATTTCATTTTTGGCAGCTGTGCTCCAAAATGCTTGAAGAGCCAAAAGAAAAAGAAATAAAGAGAAACCACTTCAATAAACACTAAAAATTACAAGGGCCTTTTATTTTAATATGATTTGCACAGTATTTTTGTTAGCAACTGACAGGATCCCCTCCCTCTCTGGCGAGGCACCTGGGAGGAGAGGAGGGATGAATAGAGGGAGGGTGGATGAACAGTGTGGGGACGCTGGCTGGCAGCGCTCCGGCAGGATGAGCTGGCACAGGATGAGCTGGCACAGGACCCGGCCTCTTGCTGACAGTCTGTGGAGAGGTGATGGAGCAGAGCAGAGTGTGGGGGGCATCCACAACTTCTCTGGGCCCTGGCACAGGTTGCCTGGAAGTGTTCAGGGCCGGGTTGGAAGGGGCTTGAAGCAGCCTGGTCTAGTGGGAGGTGTCCCTGCCCATGGCAGGCACTGGGACAGGCTCCCAGGGGCAAGGGTCCCAGCACCAAGGCTGCCACACCTCAAGAAGCATTTGGAAGATACTCTCAGGCACATGGTGTGACTCTTGGGGATGATCCTGTGCAGGGCTTGATGATTCTTACGGGTCCCTTCCAACTCAGCACCTTCTATGATCCTGTGGCTCTTGATGACTGTGACAGGTCCCTTCCACACAAACTGTTCTATGTTTCTATAAAAGCCCAATTCCTGCTGACACCAGCGAGCACCCAGACACCAGGCCCTGACTCCAGGAGATGTTTCACACCTGGCTGCATCCCTCCTGGACTCCTTGCTCCCCCTCCCAGCGTGCTGGCAGGAGTGGTGCAGAAGCCCTGGCTGCCCGGATGGTTTGGGTGCCCCTGAGAGCCCCGGCACCGCAGCCGGGCGCCACGTGCACCTCTCCCACCCACCCCCCCCAGCCCTCGGCCGTCCTGCTTCACATTACATACATTAACTTTTGGACTCTTAATCCCCTTCATTGAATAAATCACTCCTCCCAGCCTGATAACTCCTCTTCCCCTTTAGCTGTCACCCTGGGCTTTCATTCCGTGCAGGATTTGAGGCTCTCCCTGCTGTCTGCAATCAAGCTGCATTCTTTCAGCAATTATTTTGTGTCGCTGCTCTCCCCTCTAAAATTTCTGGGACTAGCAGCTTTTTTTGCTTGCAGGCTTCCTGTGGCTGCTTATCTGCAGCGTCTCCAGCCAAGAGGGCCTTTCATTCCCCCTCCGCTGTCTGCCACTAGCCCTGGATATGGAACCTGGTCAAAAATGCTTTCTCAACACATGTTTGTCAGGCTGGAGAGCTCCCATCTGTGCGTGGAGGGCAGTGTCATGTTCCCTGGCAGTGGGGGGACATCAGGGAGTGGGGCTGAGCTAATGGACTGGATCAGGTTCTCTGTCCTCACAAAGATAACTGGAGGGAGCTGTACAAGGGTGAGAGAGGGAAATGGGGGGCAGGGAGGAGAGGGGGCGACTGCTGGGGGAATTCAGATGGACAAAGGAGCCTTTGCTTCCCTTAGGGCCAAGGACAAACTGACTGCAATCCCTGGTTGTGGACTCTGCACCCCTGGAAGTGTTCAGGGACAGGTTGGACAGGCCTTGGAGCAACCTGGGATAGTGGAAGGCATCCCTGCACATGGCAGGGGGTGGGACTGGGTGCTCTTTGAGGTTCCTTCCGACCCAAGCCATTCCATGATACTGTGATTCAGGTCCTGACCAGGACAGGAGACCAAGACAGTGCCAGACTGTTCCCACCTCATGGCTGTGGGTCATTAAAGGCTAAACCCAAACTTGTGTCTCCTTCTGAGCAGGGCAGGGGGGTCTCACCCCAGCGTGGGGCTGACTCCATAAGGGCCTCAGCCCACCCTAAAGGGTTTGCAGGTGCCTGTGGCACTGCCAGGATCCCTGAGCTCCAGCTGAGCCTTCCACAGGAAGTGCGGGCTCAGCACAGCCACCCCTCAAAACAACCCCCCAGGGATTAGAGACCCTGGTGTTTGAATGGATCCACCTCTCCCAAACTACAGGGCACTGGAGTTAAACACAGGAGGACGAAAATCTCTGCTTTTGGAAGGAGCACCTGGCAGTGGAACAAAGCCCCTCTGCAGCAGCTCGGCTGAGCACGGTGGTTATTTGTTTAAGATGTGTCCTGAGTGCTCCCCCCACGTCGTGAGCCCACTTAAGCAAACACTTCACCTGAGGCATTAAGTGGTTCCCACTGTTCCTCGGGGAGTGTCCCTGTGGCCTCCTGTGCCCATCCTGCCCGTGCACTCCCACCCAGCCGGGAACTCAGCCTCGAATGCAGCCGCATTCCTGAGGCTGCACAGATAACAGGGAGCGAGGAAAGGAGCCTCTTTGTTCACCCGTTTCTCTGCTGCTGCTGCCACATGCGGGTAAAACATCTCAGAGAGCGCCTGGCAGAAGAATTAAACCTGAGAGGAGGGAAACCCTTGCCCGGGAGCTCTCGGTCCCCAGATTGGAGCCTTGACAAAGGCTGAACACCAGCGCCGGTGCCCCGGTACCTCTGCGGCTGCAGGGGGCTGTGTGTGGACATCCCGGGTCCCTGGGCTCTGCAGGGGGATGGATGGAGCCAAGGGAGTGTTCGGAGCTGCAGAGTGTCCTGTCTGGGCCTGTCCTGCCTGGGAGGATCCTGAGCTGGCTCCAGGCTCTGCGAAAAGCCGCCACACTGGGACAATTAAACCAGGCGAGTATGTGACACAAATGTGGGTCTGTCTCATCACGTTAAGGGAAACTTTCCAGCTCACCTGCTGGGGTTTGGCCTTTGAACCAGAGCTCCCTCTCCCCTGGAGCTCCAGTCCTGGGATGCAGCCGAGATGGAGTCATACCTGCATCCCCATGGGACATTCCCCTGCTTTCCTCATTACTCCACTGCTGCCTGGGCATTCCTGGAATCCAGGAGGGCTTTGGTCTCTCAGCCTTTACCTGGTGGTTTCCACCTGCCTGCTGCAGGCACTGGGTCCTCTGGGTGCGCTGCCAGGGCTGCCTGTCTGCCAGGGAATATTTGGGATGCAGCCAAGTGGGCAGGAGCTGCAGGGAATTCCCTCGGATTGAGGTCCAGGGCACTGCCAGTCCAACCCGAGGCCTTCAGCCCCCAGTGTCCAGCCAAACTGATCTGGCACTGGATATGCTGGAATCTGTGTATTCCTGGAAGTGTCCAAGGCCAGTTTAGACAGGACTTGGAGCAACCTGAGCTGGTGGAAGCTGTCCCTGCCCATGGCAGGGGAGGAATGAGATGAGCTTCAAGGTCCCTTTCCACCCAAACCATTCTGGGTTTCCATGACTCCACGGTTCTCTGCTGTTCCTTGTGGCAATGGTGCAGAAAATCCCTGTGGAAAGCAGGTACAAGCTGAGCTTTCCCTACTGGACTTTTAGATAAACAACTGCAGGGAGCCAGGGCCAGGAGCAGGAATGAAAGGAAAGGGAAGCTGGAATGAAATCTATGAAATCCTCCTCTTTTCTCCATCCTCCTCTGCTTTTTTTCACCGATGACATTTACTCTGCTTAATAAAAGGAGAATTTATGTTTGACTCCCATAATGGTGCCTTTTAATCTCTGAGACCTCGATCCTTCAGGGCTCGTGTGTGCACCCAAAAAAGTGCACAGGGTGAGTCACAGGCTGGGGGAGGAGGGACAGGAGGGGCAGTGGGGGGCCGAGAGGGCCGGGGATGTGACACCCCCCTAGTCCCAAAGGGCTTTAGAGCAGGATTGACCTTGCAGCACCAGTGACAAGGGGCTGGGAGGGCTCTGCTGGGAGTCTCTGAGCATCCCAGATGTCCTCGGGGAGCTGCTCCTGTGGGGGGACCTCAGGGGCCATCCCAGTTATCGCTTCTGCGAGGAGGGAGCGACAGGAGCCCCTGGAAATCAAACATGGAAGTTTCCATTAGTGACATCCCGAGTCAGCCGGTGCTGATCAGCTCCAGATGGGATGGCAGGATTCAATTAGGGCTTCTTGCCCAGGGGAGGGCCAGGGCTGGGGGGCCAAGCTGAGGGTGCGATCAGGAACTGGGGGAGGCTGGGCTGGGCTGGAGGATGGAGGGGGGATGCAGGTGGAGGGCAGGGGGG